>JANHFL010008757.1:0-33011 GCA_032468155.1 Oxyrhabdium leporinum
AATAACATGCTAAAAATAACAGTGATAGATAACTTTAAATCTTAGTTCTTGCTATCACGTTTTCATCCTCCTCCAAGTTCTCGGATCATCATTTTTGTCACCTTGTTAATCTTTTTCTTATTTGGCTTGTGCTTTTTAGCTGTAGTTTGCATTGCTAGTACAACTGTAGCTCCAGGATTTTGCATCCAGAACATCCAAACTACAATCCCTGCCATTTCTGGATAAAGATGGGGAAAGGCTACATTTTAAACTCTTGTAAATCTCTTCTAGTCAGTTCAGGCTGTTTTGGGCTATAGCAATCCCTTAGTATAAGGCATTTTTTTGTATTTAATTTGAATTTGGAACAATGTGTTGGCATTAAAGAATCATATATTCCAATTACTTTGGCTGTTTAGTTCAAATTGCTTGAGGCAGTCTAAACACTAAAACCCCTCACCTCATCATCTTAAAGGAAAATGAAATATTTCAGGGTTTCACAGTATTTCAGCTGGATAAAGTTGATAATAGACTATAACATACTTGATTCAAACCTATTCACATGCTAAGCAAATTGAACACTAATCACTTGGACACTTTGGATAATGTCACAAATAGGGTCTGTTACATTTCAAAACTTGCTGATCCCATAATTTGTTTATACTACATACAAACTACTTACATATCAGGATATATTAGGTAGCAGATTACTATCAACTAATATTTTATGCCCTAAATAAGTTGGAGTACAATATATAAAAGGTTTCACCTAATAAATCCATTATACCATTACAAGGCTGTTTTTAATGTGTTTTCTTATTTAGCTATCATAGCAATGACTTTAGAGTATGATTCATAGCATCTTTGATTGCTGGTTTCTATACACAAAGCTTTGTAGTAAACCAGAATTACTATTTATAGATGAGACCAGAAGTTGAATTACAATGCATACATTGATTGATTTGTCTCTTTTCTTCTTTTATTTTCTTCTTTCAGGAAGTCCAAGAAAAAGCCTCTCTCTTTGCTATGAAAACAGACTTATGTGGGGCAATTTTCAGCATTTTGGTGGCCTTTGTCCTCGTAGCAAATGGAGATCGATATGGACGCAAAATGTCATTGGTTCTTCCCCTAGTGGGGAATCTTACCAGCAGCATCTTCCTCTTTGTTATGTCAGACTTGTCTTTGCCCCTCTACCTTTTTTTTGTTTTCTCCTTGGTTGGGGGGTTGTTTGGAGACTTGGCTACTTTTCTTGGAGGAGCCTTTTCCTTTATAGTTGATTGCTGTGAGACTCAGAAAAAAAAGACCATCCGAATAGCTGTGGTTGACTTAATCTTTGGATTCACATCTGGATTGGGAGGATTGGTCTCAGGATACATTCTAAAAGAAATAGACTTTATGTGGACATTTGCCATGATTTCTCTATTTCACATGGTCAACATTTTCTATGTCATATTTTGCTTGGACGAAACAGTGAAAGTCTCTGTGATCCAGACACAATCTTGGCGGGAAGTTCTTAAAAACACTCTTTCTGGAGTATATATGCTCTTTAAATCCTCCTCCTGTAAGAAGACAATTTTAATCGTCTTGCTGCTTTGCATATTTATGACTTACCTGTTCACAATGTTTGGAGGGCTTAGTCTCTATGTACTATACGAACTGAATGCTCCCCTCTGTTGGAATGCCATTTACATAGGATATGGCTCAGCTGTGTCCACCTCAGTCTCTGTGACCGGATTCCTAGGGATTGTTTTTCTTTCTCAGTATCTGAGAGATAGCTACCTTGTTTTTATTGGAATCGTCTCTTATATGGGAGGAAGTATCATGGCCGCCTTTGCCAACACTACATTGTTGATGATGTTGGGTAAGTTTCACTTGGTTAAGTTCAAAGATGATGGTAAAACATTTTGATAACGTAGTTCAGTGTTTTTTGATCTTGGCCACTTTTAAGATACGTGGATCTCAACTCCTAGATTTCTCCAAGTTAGGGAATTCCGTGAGCTGATGTCAACATATCTCAAAGGTTCCCAGAGTGAGAAATATTGATGTAAGTGATTAGAAAATTGGTGGTGCTTGTTACTTTCTACATTATTTATGGCACTGGTCCAAGACTCAGGTTTTTCTCATGATCAGCTGCCCAGACTTTTAGTTGGAAATGCCAGGGGATTTAACCAGGACTTTCTGAACACAAGTTTCAACCTCTACATTCCAACTTTGTAATATTCAAGTGAATGAAGTTTGTAATCTTTTAGAAATGTTGTGCTTCAAATTATAATTTCCATGACTTTAGGACAGCGGCTCCCAAGCTTTTCCGCTTGGCGGACCGGGGGGGGGAGGGGGAATGGTTCTGTGTGAGTGGCAGGCACACGCAAGCATATGCGCCTGCTGCTTATGTAAGTAGAGCTACGTGCTCACCTGCCCCTTGCATGGCCCAGTTCCGAATGGGCTGTGAGCCAGTAGTGGGTCATAGCCCAAGAGTTGGGGACCCCTGCTTTAGGATCTGTAAGGCAACATAATAGCAGCGTAAAATATAAGCTACAATAAAATAACAGCAAACAGCAAAACTACCAGAGGCAACAATTTATATGATTGGTATAATATACAAATTATACCAAAAGACCCTCTTGAAATAGCAATATTATCACTTACCCGCCGAAAGCTAGCAGTAAAAGTAAAATGTAGCTACTTCCTACTTTTTTATTGGAAAATAGAGCTGAATCTTCTACTTCCCCAATTGCAAAAGAGGTCCATTATAACAGGTACTTGGCTTTGTTATGTTTATTATTTTCTTGTCTTTTAGTCATTTTTTATAAACTACGAAGATTTCATTCTGTTAGTTTGTCATCTTAGGGAATGTTATAACTTTCCATTGTCTATTGTCCCCACAATGCTTTTGAATAAGATAACATTATAACTAATCTAATAATATATTTCATGACTTTTGTCCATTTTCTACCATGCTGTACCCATCTACACCATGACTGACCAGTGCTAAATGCACCTGGAGGAAACCAATACCTACCAGATCTATATTGCATTTAAAATCTGAATATAATGAATTCCTTCTTTTAATTGCTGTGCACGAATAGTATCTTGCAACTTCAGGTTCATCCACATACCACAGTTGAAAATGTGCACACAAAGCAATATCCAATATCTTCTAAAAGAGATGTACATTAAATATTTCAGCTACTATTTTTATTACTCATATAAAATTCCTAAGTGGACAAATATATTGCTTATGACACAGGTAGTCCTCAACTTACAGCCATTCAGTTAGTGACTGTTCAAAGTTACAGTGGCACTGAAAAAAATGACTTATGACTGTTTTTCACACTTATGACCGTTTCAGCATCCCTATGATCACGTGATCAGAATTTGGGCACTTAGCAACTAGCATGTATTTATGACAGTTGCCGTGTCCTGGGGTCATGTGATCACTATTTGTGATCTTCCTAGCCGGCTTCTGACAAGCAAAGTCAATGAGGGAAGCCAGATTCGCTTAACAACTGCATGAATCACTTAACAACTGCAGTGATTCTCTTAACAACTCTGGCAAAAAGGTCATAAAATGGGGCACAACTCACTTAACAATTGTCTTGCTTAGCATCAGAAATTTGGATCTTAATTGTGGTCGTAAATTGAGGGATAGCTGTAGTGAAAAATGTACTTGGTGGAAGGCATCTTTTTAAATCTATGAGGATTTCTGAAAGATGCTACCATGCTTGTTACCCAGATAATTATTTACTGTTAATTGTCACAGTATAAACTGATTGGCTATTTGGGGTAATTATGTTAAAGACACTTGACTTTCGTGACTCCTATTTTGCAGTGAGAATACCATCGATGCTCCTTTTCATACCCATTCCAGTTATTCGAGCCATGTTGTCGAAAATAGTTCTTCCTAATGAACAAGGTGAGTTGGTGCTGTCAAAGAATTAATTACAGATGTTGAAAGAGTCCAGTGAAGTTCCTTGGGTCGGTCAGTTTGTATTTTCGCCAACAGCTCTATATTGTATTGTTATCTTAAATTAGTTCCAATTAGTACCAACACCACCATTTCCATTTGGTGAACATAAATCCCATTTTGCCACTGGATACCCAGATTCATCGCATTGAGTATCCTCATTAGCTTAGTTTGGTGGCCATCTTTGAAATGTTGTGATTCTTAGGAAAATAAAGTATCCCGCATACTAGACTTTTATCAATCAGTCAATCTTTATTCAATCATAGACCAACACTCTTATCTACTAAACTTGTAAGGGTAACTTAGAACATAGGAAAAGTTACTGCTAGCTTAGTAGCAGATATCAATCTTAGAATGCATACTTAAGCATATTTTGTATCTAAACACAATTCAGAAGATTTTTATTGTGCTTAATTTTATGGTATCAATCTGCCAAGGTGTAACAAGGGTGACCTGAGGATGTAATAAATGTCTGGGAGGGTAAAGTCAGTTTCCAGCTTATAAATATTAAGTCGCCTAGCATAAGTTGCAACTCTAATTTGCTCAAAAACGAATTGGTTTATTAGTTGGATTTCTATTCATTTTCCCCCCAAGATATACATTGTATATCCCCTTTCCACTTTCCCTTTACTGCAATCTTATGAGATAAACCAATCTGAGATACATGGTCTGGGCCAGTAAAACTCCTGACTGCGGGGATTTGAACCTAGTCTGACACACTAATCACTACAGCAGCAGGATAGGGAATGCACGTGTGAGCAGAATTAAATATGGTGTTAAGAAGGGAAGGTTTATAGAGCAAAATGGGAAACTTGCAGAAACTTAAACCATATCGCCCCTTTAAAATCTGGATTTCCAATCCAAAATCAGAATGACTTATTTTCCCTGTAGGTGGGGATTAGGGGACAAAATGGAGCCCTAAGACTTTCAAAGGCACTGTTTTCTTTCCTTGACTGCCCCCTCCAACTTTTTTTTAACGTTCACAAAATTCTACCCTTGCTTCAGTGATGTTGATGTGAGCCATATTTCTTTCAGACCCCAGCCAGGCAAATCTCCAGCTGAAGAGGTTTGTCCACCCTTGTACTGATAGCTCCAAATCTAATACAGTTAAAAATGCATATGAGAACCAGTCTTACTAATTCCATTGTGCAAGTAAACATATTACAAAAATCCTAGAAAACGATTCCAGTCAATGTGGCCAATAATTGTAGGGATAATAGTATCATCCTATTTGGAAGGTGTTGGCTGGGTGAAAGTTAAAGTAGCATATTTTTTTCCAAGGTTACAGAACCTGTATTATAAGGAAGGACAGCCAGGTAGACCAGCGTATCTGGTCTGACCCTTGTGTGGTTTAGACGTTTGCCTGACTGTCGAAGAAATGCTATGGATGGTATGGGCAGATAGCTGAATCAATCAGTCATTCCGTTCCATTGTCATCTTTCTAGTAGTGTAGTGTAGTTATACCCATACACACACGCGTCTGGATCTCTGTAATCCAGTTTTTTTTTTCTTTTTTACCCCTTTTTGACAGGAGCTTTATTTGCTTGCATTGCCTGCTTAGAGGTTGTGACTGGGACCATTTCAGTTGCTGTTTTTAATACCATCTATGCCATGACTGTAGCATGGTTTCCTGGCTTCAGTTTTCTGTTATCAGCTGGCTTCTGCGTAATTCCACTGAGTTTAATGAGGTAAGCAAGGATCATCCATTTTGTAATGTTGGAACTCTTTTGTAATTTCCCAGAAATGTTATCTCCATACAAAAGGGATGTTAGTTTTTGTATCCAATTCTCTTCAAATAGGGTGGTATTTTTCAGTTTATTATAGAAAATGATAGAAAATGTACTGTTTCATTTGATTTTGATTTGATTTTGTTTGTATTGTCATTTTATCCTTGATTATTTTAATATTTTTTAATGCTGTAAGCTACCCAGGGTCACTATGAAAGGAGATTAGCTGCAAATAAATTAATAAAATTAAAATGCTTACTCTGGGACTGTTGTTTTCTGTGATACCCCTTTCCATTTATTCTGTACCAACCTGACTGCCTACACTTCTCATAGAAAAAGATCTATGGGAAGAATTCCTTCATGATTTAATTGAAGCACAAAAAGCTAGGGAGGAGAGATGGCTATTCCCTGAAGAATAGGACTTTCACACACCAGCTATGGACCACCTCTTAGCTAAATGGAAAACATAGAATAACAGAGTTGAAAGAGACCTTAGAGGTCTTCTAGTCCAACCCATGCAACATTGCACCATTTTACTTAAGCCCTTTTTTTAAAAAACAAAATTTCTGATTCTCTGATATCAGTTTGAATGAAAACTAACAATAAAACTAAGGAAAATTTATCTGCATGATGTTGACTATACCACTATTTGTTTTTATAAATAGAATACTACTAGACAACCCAAGATCCCTTGAATCATCTTTTTACAGATGTTTCCTTATCAAATTTCTCAATGCCTATAACAGTGACGGAACTTTTAATGTACTGCCTTCACTGGAAAAATTGGGATACATTCAGAGATACACCTGCCTTGAAAATAGCCCATGTTGAACTGTGTACATGAACAACAGCACAAGAAACGTTTTATGACATTTTGTATTACATCATAAACTATTTTATGATAAATTTTATGTGATAAAATGTTTTATAAAATTTGCCAAATATCAGTCCCACAGAACTAGTGATTCCTGGATTTTGGACACATTCTGTAGGTTAGCTCATTCGAGGTAACTTGGTTCAAAAATTGTTGCCCTACGATGCACTGTTTCTCCCACTTAAATGTTGTGAGAACGAGTGTTTTAGTAGTATATACTGTAAATGTGGCATCTATTTAAATTGCAAATATCCACCTTTAAATTGGTTAGGATTTGTTACATTTATTTGCCGTCCATCTCACCATGGGGTAAATGATTAAAAAGAACACGATGAGAATATTTCAAGTTTGCTGTTGATTCTGAAAATGTGGAATGTGGACATCTTTGAATCTGATTTTCAATAGGCCTGGAGCATATAGTTAGGGTTAGATAAATTGAAATTATCATTTGGCTTGTTTAGTATTTTATCTAGAAAAAATAGTCTTGGAAATGGCTTGTTTAAAGAAGGTGGGGAAGGAGATAGTATTACAGGCAAATTATTTTAAGGGTTTTTTTCCAATTATATATTTATTTTACACTTTGAAACTACCCAATAACTAAGGGTCTTGCTAAAAATACAATTTAACTTAAAACATACACAATGGATATAAAATAACTATAAGCTAAAATATTCTAAATAGCCACATAAATTTGGTGTTGTCTATTTGGAGTTTCTCCTTCCGCAATATTCAATTGTCCTGGTGAAAGCATATTAAAGTATCTGAAATGCTCTTAAAAATTTAGAACCACCTCTAGTCTTAATCTAAAAATGGCACAATGAACATTTTCTTCCTAAATTAACTTCAAAGACAAGAAAGATTATGTCTCTTTCGTGCTAAGGGAATTCTAGGCTTTTTGCATTATAGTTTATGACAATTTTATGACTTATGTTTCTTTTCAACTGAATTAATATGTCTTATCTCCTTTTCCCCCCAGTTGGTTTATGTATGTTACTTGGCACGAAGAGAACTACGCGCGACTCATAAATGAAGAGGACTGTCCTGGCCAGAATGACAACAGCTGAACAGAGCATACACCTAGCAGTTATTGTTCTCAAGTTCCAGAATGGCTTGACCTGTGGATGGGGTTGCGAGTTTCACTCTTTCAATGGCTCCATTTTGAGAGCTCCACAATAATTGATTGGCTCAAGTTTGCTTTTATCTTGGATTGCTTATCCTGGGATGCAAAGTAAATTTAAATGTGCTCTACATCCCCCAAATGTTGATTGTGGGGTTTTCCTGTCTTGGATTTCTTCCCATTGCTGCTGTCGCAAATCCCTCTTTGATCCAAACTAGGTCAAGGCATAGGTCAATTAAAAAAAGTATTTGTTTTATCAGATCACGGATTATAAAATTATGATGAATAGGCAAGTTATGCTTAAAATATTGATTGGATTATATGTCTTTTCTAAACCCTCCACTACTTTGTCCTAAATTAAAAATTATCAAAAGATTTATTTATTTAGGTCACTAAGGTTAATCCTTCACCATCACCCTATGAAGTATCTCTTCTTTCGTGTCTCTGTCAGAATTCTTTAATCCCTATTACATTCATTGGTTCCTCTTTTAACAAATGCATAGGCTTAGACAGAAAGTGTGAAGTAGGTAGTAGGAGATTGGGCTGGAACTGGGGAGAACTAAAGTCTGCTCTCAGCCATAGAGTAGCCGGACTGGGCCAGTCACACACTCTCAGCCTAGCTCACCTCAGAGGATTGTTGCCCTGGGAAAAATAGAGGAGTATTAGGTATGTTCGCCTTAACAAAAGAGGTATATAAAGAAATATTAGGATATTAACAGAAAAATATGTTGCAACTACCTGATGTTTGCCACCTTCTGTTAAATCCTTTAATGCGCTCATTGCACTTCTGTCCTAATGTATTAAAATGTACAATTTTAGATATGCTAGTCATATGACCTATCAAATCACATGTGTCAAAAAGGCAATCTGCAATATTTGTTGTGTGTTCGCTTCTTTTGAAGTGCACTATGTAATTTGACATAAGAAATAGAGTTTTTTAATGGTACTTTGTTTGCTTGGGAACTGGCAGGTGGCAGGGACATGCATCAGTGATTTTAGGAGAATTTTACTATGAATAATGGAATTGACATACACAGGGTCCGCACTGTAATATATATCTGCCTGCAGAGCAGGTTATTTATTATGCCTTCAGGCCGCTATTGAAGACAGTGTTTAAACTGAGGTAAAATGAGCAAGAAGGGAGAGCCTAAATGAATTAGTAGTAGCAAAGTACACTTGGTAATGTATTGGCTCCATTGTGGTTTCTGGATAATTCCATATAGGGTTTTACTTCACAACCTTTAGTGGATTGTAGCTTTTGTATTTTTGTAAGTACACATCATTTTATTGTTGTTAATAAAGACTAAAAGCTACAATTAGAGAAGCAGTCTTGTGTTCTGTTGCCCACCATTGCAATTATGCATATTTTGTAATCTTTCACACATTTTAATATACTTATATAAATACATTTCCCATCTGGTTCAGAAACCTTTTGTATTTTTATGCTGTGATTCAACCAGAGATCTGGATCTAATTGGTCTACGGTTACTGTTTTAAGTTGCCATATAACTATACAATTAGGCTTCTCTTCCAAGATGTTACAAGTCGTTGTATTTGCTCAGTGCTACTGTGAGACATGAATCTATTTCTATACCTATGTGCGAGTAATCTAATCTAAAAGGGCTAACTCATCCCAATGCCAGAGCATTCAAGGCAGTGAGATAAAAGCAATTCCTAACACTTTGGTCTGCAGCTCAAGGAATCCCATTCAGCGCCCATATGAAAAGTAGTGCTGATGGCCTAGTGAATTTCTTGCAACTTTAACTCCGTGTGCATATTGTTTTGTTCTAACATTATTTTGCAGTGTTCTGCCACCACATCTTGGGAGTTTGTCACATAAGCAGCACCAAGATTTAAACTACATGATCTATCTACAGATGCATTTTATGCATGGAACCAAGTGAGGAAAACCTTCACTCCCTGCCATTTGCTCAGAATGTTGAGGCTCTTTTATTCCATATGCAGAACTGGATGCGGGGAGCAATCCAGCCTGGCAAATTAAATTCAGCTGTTTTTTGGTTTCCAATAGATTCCTGAAGTCCAATGTGTTTCTATTCGTATTTGAGTGTTTCAAGTAGCCGTTGGTGGCTTTAGGGAATAGGCAACAGATTGTATACATCTCTCCATCATTTAAATGATCTCACTGTCCTTTCCTAACTTACAAGTAGCCCCAAAATGCTTGTTAACCTACTTGTTGAGAGTCAGTGTGCTTCATGTCAGGAATGAAGAAACCCGAACTGAAATCCAGCCTTAGTTATGGAAACTCACTGGATGACTTTAGGCCAGTCTCTCTCTAAAGTACAATTTAGAAGTATCCAATACAATAAAAATCAAAAAGAGATAGGTTATAAGTAGATAGTGGAAAACAAATTACAATGGTAATTTTTAATATGTGATTCTTTATATTTATCGAAGCTAGAAGTTTAAATGTTTAAGAAACATGAAAGTAAATATAATGCCTGAAACTTGGGAACAATAGAAAAAAGCCAATAGATATTATCCTTGGTGTCATATAACCATAAATTTAAAAAACAAAGATGTAGTTACTGAAAATCAGGATGACGTTGACAGGCCATGAAGACTCAAAAACCTATTTAGGTTTTATTTCTCTCCCCCACCCCCTGCCCTCCAATATAGCAACTGCTGAGAAGTTTTGTCAGTAACTATTACTACCTAGCTAATTCAGTTTTTAAATGGGAACCTGTATTCCCCATACCAAGGTGGGGAAGAAGACATATGCCTGAGTGTTTGAAGTGGGTGAAGACTGCCAAATAATTGAAGACTTATAACTGGCTAACAGCCAATATTGCTACCAAATATCAGAACTGTCCTGACAAAAAGGAAACTACAAACCAACTTTAACTCCAACTTATCAAAAAGAGGTTATTCTGAAAGCAAGAGTGCCTGCCAAGAAAATGAGGCTCAACAGAGAGGTATTATTTCAGGAAGACAAAAGAATGTATTAGAAGCTAGTACCTGCTCTTATGATTGGTTATTACCAGATTCAGCTTGTCTTAAAATGGCATTAGTTACAAACAGGCTAGCATTACCTGCAACTCAATAACCTCCTAACAAAACAAGTCCTGCTTGGGGTGAACAATTTTGAAATGCTATTAAACACTCAGAAAAAGTCCCAATGCTTATTGAAAATGTTATTTATTGTTTAAAAGACATCAATCATCAGGAGCAAAGAAAAGTTAACAGCAAATCTCTTGCTTTAAAATTGCAAGAAGTTCTTCTGCAAAGATTTTCCAATCCTAACAGTTTCATATTTTCCCGTTTCTGAATATATTTTGATGTATGGCCTCCTCTAACTATAAATACGAGCCACTATAATGCTGGATATAATCATATATCCTTTTTAAAAAATCCAACTCATAAGACATTAGGCAGTAAACACAGAACAGGATGTTTGTAACGTTTATTGTGCTTTTTTAACTGAGTTGGTGAGAAACTGCATATCAAAACAAGTATTACTTTCATTTAATATAGTTTATTTCAACCCTCACGGACACAGGGTAGGAATGTTCTGGTGAACAGAAAAAGCCATGATATGTAAGTGTTATAATAAACCAAGTTTATGTTCAACCATCATATGAGGCTCTGCCATTAGTTCACTTTGTGCAGGATCTGGAAGAGATTTAGTAAAATGTTACTTAAGGACAATTAAAGGCATGTATGGCAGAAAACATGTCACTTATGCATTATACTTTATTTCTTCATTTAATCAATATTGAGCAAATTTCATTTATTCAGGTGAAGAGTAGCCTGAATAAAATCTAGTATTTGTTTGTATGTAAGAGGTGATTTCTTACAGTGTTTACTCAGGTCCAGACATCCCACACATGAATATGTCCCCTCTTCCCTGCAGACTCTACAAAATGTCTAAATGGACGGTTTCACATATGAAAAGGAATTCCCCTGGACTGAAGACCTATTCTGATCCAGCATTGCCTGATAGTAAACAACTACAACATAGTAAACAACTACAACATAGTAAACTTGACTTACAACAGTTCTTTTACTGACCTTTCAAAGTTACAAAGCACTGAAAAAAGTGACTTAAAACTTTCTTCACACAGTGACCATTGCCGCATCCCCATGCTCATGTGAATAATAATTCATATTTATGAATCACAACGTTGCTGTGTCCCAGGATCATGTGATCGTTTTTTTGCAACCATCTGACAAGCAAAATCAATGGGGAACCCAGATTCACTTAACAAACGGGCTACTAACTTACCAACTGCAGTGATTCACTTAACAACTGTGGCAAAAAAAGTTGTAAAATGGCACAAAACCCACTTAACAAATGTCTCACTGAACAACAGAAATGTTGGGCTCAATTGTGGTCATAAGCCGAGGACTATCTGTAGATTAAAATGTTTAAGAAGCCCAAGGGTAGGGGACAATAAATATGACCTTAGGTTGTTTCTATTACTAGCCCTCAACAATATACGGCCATGCATATAACTATGCCAACATGGGAATATGACCCATGTCTCCCTAGAGCTTAAAACTTGTTCAAACTTCAGAAAGATCCTTACCGCCAAGAATATCTTCAAAACCAATGCAGCCATCATTGCCTTTTAAGATATCCAGTGCCAGATTAGAGCTGTGAAGAAAAGGCAGGCGCTGGATCTACAAAAGATTTACAAGTTAGTCATCTATGTTTATTAATAATGAGATATGCCATATTAAAGGAACAAGCAAAACAATATCTAGTGGCTCACTCAGGCTGCACTTTTTATATTCCATCTATTTAATGTTTGAAGAAGGATGCAAATGTAACATTCAATATATTGAAAAAATATATTTTAAAAATATGAGTTTTACCATTGCTTTTGCCGCCATACAGGAATATTGCAGTTAAACAATATCTCATCTCTTCTGAGATGTCAGCAAGAAGAAATAATTGTTCTTCAAAATATTTCTATCCTGGCCTCATAGTTTTTGTTTACATACTTAATATGACTTCCATTTGAAAAATAACTTACTTTGGGGGGGGGACTTTTCAGGCAATAGAGATATCAGTGTTAATTAACAGTGTTTTACATTAATATCAAAAATTCAAATGGCAAGTTCTGTGAAGGGGTAATTCCCCAACACATAACGCTTAGTAGGGTTCTCTAAAGAATTTGAAATAATGACTTCGCAAAGGGTGAGTGAAACTTATGATAAAGTAAATCTCAGTGCAGATTCTGAGATTCCAAATAAATCCAGAGCACAAATTTATATTCAATTAATAATCCTGACAAAACACATTATGTAGCTACTCGTTTCCTTTTGGATAAAGCAAAGTTAGGCAAAACTCAGAGGACACAGAAATAGTAAATTAAAAGTATGTAGGAATGACATATCAAGTCCAACTAAATCTAATTTATACTATGGATGCTCAAGTATACAGTCCCACAATTATAAATCATCATCTTGGGCCATGCCAAACTTATAAGTCCTCGACTTACATAATAGAACCAGAATTTCCATTGTAAATCATGGTGGCCATGATGGACCTGATTTGATTTCTTTTTTTGTGGTGGTCGTTAAGTGAACAACACAATCATTAAGCTAATCTGTGTATTCAAATGGGTGTTTTTTGCCGAAGAAGCACAAAAATAGCAAAAACCATTGTAAATAGCAATAGCACCTAGACTTATATACCGCTTCAGTTCTTTACCACCCTCTCTAAACAGTTTACAGTCAGCATAATGTCCCCAACAATCTGGATCCTCATTTTACCGACCTCGGAATTCAACCTTGAGCTGGTGAGAATCAAACTGCTGGCAGCTGGCAGTCAGCAGAAGTAGGCTGCAGTACTGCATTCTAACCACTGTGCCACCATGGCTCTTCAAATTGCTGTGGAACACTGCACTGACTGTAGAATAATGCAATCAGCCACAAGCACCCTGACTGCAGTCATGTGGCTGTGAGGGCGTATATGTGGACATCAGAACTCTGGTCATAAGTGGGTTTTTTTGAGGAGGGGCTGTTGTAAGTTTCAGTGGTCACTAAGTGACCAAACATAAGTCGAGGACCACCTGAATTTTGGAAGCTCTAAACTTGGACCCTGGATAGAGCAAAACAAGATGAAATCCTACCAAGATTAACTTTTTTGCCCATGAACATTTGAACATTTTTGAACATGAACATTTTTGCCCATTATCTGGGGAATTCAAGAATGCTAGTTTGCGAGTTACTCTAGTTAAGTATAAGATCCCCTGTTAATAGCTACCTTAGATATTATTGATTGTTTTGAGGTTTTTTGCTTTATCCCTTTGTCTTACATTTTAATTTTGTGACATGCTGTTAACTTTCCAAGATATTTTCAAACTGGGATGGATAATAATTATTAGCCATTTTAATTCTGTAAATTAACTTTTCTTTTAGATTTTTAAAAATAAACTATAATCTGGAGAAAATGTTTTTCTGAAAATAAGCATACCTGTTTCACTGCTTTGAATTCCATTTGCAACTTTAATGGCGCATGTAGCCCTTGAATATTTCTCAGAGTTGAAAAATTCATTTTATCTTGAGTTAAGGAAAACTACCAAAAGAAATGTTAAAAACATTATTTTATACTCCAGGGAGTCAGATATGACTCAACTTAGTAAAAACTATGCACACAGAGAATTCATTTTTTTCTCACAGAACAGAAAAAGAAAATCTCCTGTCCAAAATAAGAAAGCTCAAGCATTCCTTTCCATTAACATACAGCTTTGCTGTTTTACACCAAATGAATTCATGTAACCCCCATGTAATGAACAGATGAATGATCCAAATCCTACACAGATTACCCACCACCAATATATTTGCATATTTCCCTTTTCTGTAGAAATATCCTATTAAACATAACTATTTCATAGAAGACTGCATCTCATTCACCAGTACAAAGTGCCTTCATATGGCTTCTTCTGGGCCCGACAAATTAATAAAATCCAAGAACTATGGATACAGTCAAACCAGGTGGGTTTTTTTTCCTTATCAGCCAATTATTTCTCATGTTCTCTTAAATTTGACTATTTTGAGAAAGAAAAAGAGATGAGGCACTTTGCCAAACTTTTATAAGAATCTGGGCAATTTATCTTACTAGTCTATTTTATCAGTATAGTATTGTATAATTACGATTAAATGTAAAAAATTTCTTGGAAGATCATACCCCAAAAGGCAAATTAGAAATCCAACATGTTTCTAAAAATATAATTTAATACATAGCTTTTTGCTAATGGTAGCTTTCTTTAAAAATATTGAATGCTTTAAGCTACTATATTAAGGTACGTATATTTTAAAGTTACATATACTATGAGAAAGTTAAAACAATTCTAAAATTAAAATTACATTAAAACTTACATTTTTCTAGGTTTAGTTTGTATACATAATTAACTTAAGTTTAAAATTACATTAAAATCTACATTTTTCTAGCTTTAGTTTGTATATATAATTAACCTAATTAACCTAAGTTTAAATAAGAGCAAACATGTCAAATTACATATTAAATGCCTATTTGCATATTAGCTATGCTGCTCTTCTCCATGTCTATTTTTCAGTCCTTGAATAGTATAGCACTAATTAACAATTACCCCATCTAGATTTGCCACGTACACACATGTACAAATGAATATTTTATTTTTATTTTCATCTAATGCCTGCAGTCTCCCCCCTATTGAAATTATTATATGTATAAAGATGGAAACATTTGGAAATGCCTACAATGGAGGAATGGTTGGCAAAGATGACCATTTGCAGAAACAGCAAAACTGACTTGCTGGATTAGCAAAAAGACAAGTACATTTATTAGCGAAGGAAACCCTTTGTGGACTATTTGCTGAAAATGGAAAAAAAATGAACTGGTGACTTATGGATTTGGTTATTAGAAAGGGTAAAATATCAGAAGAAGGTAATCATGATATAACTTTAAAGATGGAGGAAAGATTATAAATTTGTAACTGCTGCAACGATTAAAAGCAGCATCTTTATTTTTCTTTTTGTTTCTTTTATTGACCACTTTTCTTTACTCTTATTTAAATTTGTATCATTCTTTACTATCGGATAGAATTCTTAAATAACATGTAATTAAAAAATATTCTTCAGTCTCTCAATTGAATTAATTTTCTTTTTGGGAATGGAAAATTGAAATAGTAAATCAATCCAAGAGATGAGCTATATGAAGCTAAGCTCTTCCTACTTTTCTCTAACCTACTTCATTTTCTTCCTTCCTCAATCAATCACGGATCCCACTGGGCAAAAATGTGCTCTTCTTCATTCAATTTCTCTTCAAAATCCATCAGCCTAGCCACTTCTGTGTCTTCCACTTGTTATCCATTTAGTCTTCTCTGACATGATATGATTATCAGGAATTTTATGTTCCAATGGAATTCAACATTTCTATTTACTCATAAATAACCCTACCAAGGTGTTCTGTACTCTGCTATTATTTTTGTAGCTTGTACTAATTATTCAACAGTATCTATTCTGTAAATTATTGGTTATTTAGAAAGAATAAGGCATCTGAAAAGATACATTTTACTATGAATAGGTTTTTTTATATCTATAACTACATCTACACCTATTTATAATATTCCCTTCTACTTACATTCTTCTCTGAAAGTTCCAAAGGATGAACAGGAAAAAGTTCACTCTTCACATGTGGAAAGCTGCAAACACAAGTAAACAGAGATACCACATAAAATCTTCTGTCAAAGTCTTGTGAATGAAGGCAAATATACATGTCAGTCTTGTTTCCTTCACCAACTTTATAAGCCATTCCAAATACAGACTTTGAATTCTAAAAGCCTGAAAATCTGACAGAAACCACTTTATATTTTATTTATTTATTGAATTTACATTGCTGCCTATTCGTCCATGGCGACTCAAGGTGGCTTACAGAATATACTTAATTATTTTATTTTTTTTCTTCATTTTTACCACTGTAACGTTCACTATACAGTATATTTCCCTTAGCACATTTATATACTACTGAAAACATTTTAATTGTATTCCAGGAATTTACCAGTGGCGTTGAAGTGTATCAACTGTGAGTTAAATAGCTCTTGTATATAGGTAACCATTGGCTAAAAACCATTTGTTTAGAGACTGTTCAAAGTTACAACAGCATTGGAAAAAAAAAGTGACTTATGAAAAGTTACAACCATCACAGCATCTCCATGGTCACCTGAGCAAAATATGGGTGCTTGGAAACTGGAATATATTTATGATGGTTGCAGTGTCCCAGGGTCATGTGACTGCCTTTTACAACGTTCTTAGCTTCTTACCAATGAAGTCAATGAAGGAGGCTGGATTTGCTTAACAACCGTATTATTGATTTAACAACTTCAGTGATTTGCTTTGACTATGGCAAAAAAGGTTGTAAAATCAGGCACAACTTGCTTAACAACCATTTAACAACAATAATGCTTAGCAACAGAAATTCTGGTCCCAGTTGTAAGTCAAGCACTACGTGATTTATTTTCCCATTAACAAGCTAGTTTGATGCAGTAGTGGTTAAAGCATCAGTCTAGAAACCAGGAGATTATAGGTTCTTGTCCTGCCTTAGGCACAAAGACATTTGGGTGACTTTGGGCTATTCACTTTCTCTCAGTCCTAGGAAGCTGGCAACGGCAAGCCAGTTCTGAAAACCTTGCCAAGATAAACTACAGGGACATGACTGAAGGGAAGGATTTTTTTTCCTATGACTGATAATGTTTAAGATTTCAGCCTTATTTTGCTTACTCTTAAGTGACCCTCTCTATCAGTTATCAGGCTATTCTAACCACTTCAGAGTTTTCTGTGACATACAGTTGCAATACTATATGAACCCAGCCAATGTTATTTTATAAAATATATTTTAGCATGGTGTGTGACTCCAAATATTCAGTAGCCTAGTCATTTATTTTACCACTAAATTGCTATCAACCCTTTGCAGCCACAAATGTTTTTGTTACCACTCCGGTAACAAAAGGAGTCAGCTTCAAAATATTTCTTCACGGGAGAAGTCTCGCTCATTTCCAGCATATAGAACTATACACACTTGCACAGATCCTTTATCCCAGACGGCAAGCTGATGGGAAATGGTAGCTATCTACTACTAATAGAACAAACTTTTCACCCGATTAAAGAGGATGAATTGGTTCCTTTACCTAAATAAATTGGAAGCATTCTGGAAAATGTTTTAGGGCCATTATTCTGTAGAAATAATCTATATATTAAGCATTTATTTATTAGAACTAGATAACTGGATGTAAGTTCCAAAAGTTATTAAATATTTTTATTTTAAGAATAAGGTAAAGTGATATTTGGAAAAGGGAAGTATCCAGCCCACAAGTGACAAATGGACTCCATTCCTTTGAAAGTTCAAGATGGTTTGCTACCTTGAACTTGAACAGATCTATTAAGGCGTTGAAGTTATAGTTATACTAAATGACTGAAGATCTAGCACATCAAAACAGATTTAAGTTTCAGTTTATTACAAGCAAAGATCAGCCCGCAAATAGATGCTAGTCTAGAAATTGACTGGAACTTAGAAATAAACTATTTCCACACTACGTTTCACAAAAGCACACACAGACAAGGCAGAAGCGCTTTTGATCATCATGACTTGATCTCTGATTACACAGGAAATTCACCCTGATATTTCTATAAGCCTCTGGCACTTACCCTCTGTGTATCACATCATGACTTTCAAATGTTCCACTAGCTGAAAAATCAGGAACTGAAATGCTGTCTTTCAGCTGAGATCCAAGCCCTCTAGTATTCTAAAACAGAAGAAAGTTATTATTGTAGACAGGCAACATTGTTCATTTTAATACAATTAAATTCTGTGCAACTGAGACTTCAAATTTTGCAATTACTGCTTGTTAAATACAGGTAGTCCTTGACTTACAACCTTTCATTTAGAGACCATTCAATGTTACAACAGCACTGAAGAAAGTGATATGACCATTTTTCACACTTACGACCTTTGCAGCATCCCCTTGGTCACATGATCAAAATTTGGATGCTTGGCAACTGGTTCATATTTATGATTGTTGCAAAGTCTGGGGTCATGTCATCACCTTTTGCAAACTTCCAACAAGCAAAGTCAATGAGAAAGCCAATTTCACTTAACAACCATGTTACTAACTTAACAACTGCAGTGATTCCCTTAACAACAGGGGCAAGAAAGGTCATAAAATGGGGCAAAAATTTTAACTGTGTCACTTAGTACCAGAAATTATGGGGTCATTTGTGGTCACAAGTGGAGGACTTACCTATAGATGACATAGCATTCAAAGTTAAGAGTTAATGAAAAGCATTTTAAAATCATTTTTTTCCTGCTTATTACACATTTAACACAGAAGCACATTATCTTGTAGGTAAATCTGGGTTGTAACACAAAAGCTCCAACAGCTTTGATCTATTTGGTCCTGTCAAAGTAGCAAATGAAGTTAAACCTTAATGTATAAATTGTTTGGACCTAATAGCATAGATTAGATGCTTTGATAATTACTAAATTTACACTCAGTGCAATTCATCACGTGACTAGCTGTTCTCTGACTTGCTAAATCAATTACTTTGGTGTGCAGGCTGTTCTTAAACAGTTCTTGTCACTACAATGTCTACAACAATATGTGATAAGGCTTATTGGAATTACTAAAATCTTTTTATAAAATACAGAAACATTTTAATTATATTTCTATCCATACACATACTTGATCAACTCAACACAGCAAACATACAACAATACAATTTAAACCTTTTTTCCTGCAATCTGAGTAAGCATACTTCTATCAAACTGTAAAAATCAAAGAGTTCACCAAGGGACTTGCTACAATGGCAACAATTCTTTCTACATTTAAAGTATCTCTAAACATTCTCACTTCCAGGAAGATTGAAAGGAGCAAAGGAACCATAAATCTGGGTTAATTACTAAAAAGTTTGAGAAAAATTGTATTGTGCTTCTATCAGCCAAGTACTATATCTATCTGATAAACGATGGGGGAGGGGGGGGGGAGAAAAGCTCAGGGATATGGAAAATGGTTTATTTACGACAAAAATCCATTATAAAACAAGCAGAGTACACAAAGAGAGAAAATACCATAAATTGTAGAAATAAGGTTTATGATTAAGATAAAGAACAAGACTCCCCGATGCTTTACTTACTTAGTGATAGGGTTCCCCCACTAAAATATATTAAATATTCCCATAAGGTTTTATACAATTCTTAGGAGTTGTTCACTATAAACAGCAATATAACTAAACAAAATTAAGACCACATCACAAACAGTCAGGGAATATAGAACAGACTAATTTATGAACTGAGACACAAGCTGATATTATACTATGAAGCCAAGATTCCCAGACTTGTTTCCTTTCCCACCAACAGCTTTTTTTTTGTTTATTTTAACTGCACCTTGTCTCTTTTTCAACCAGTCTGCACGGGTTAGTGCACCACATAATCCTGACATGAATCTCCAGGCATTTCCTTTGCCCAAACACACACCTCTATTTTACAAATATTTAGAGTGTATAAATTTAAAATGAGCTGACTTATTAAAGCACAAGGCCTGAAACTGGATAGATTAAGTAAATAAGAAGCTGAACTGCAGGAAATCCTCCCAACAATGACACTGAAACTAATGTGCTATTGCTTCCCTGTGGAAGTGAAATATTTGCAAAGTAAATCCTGCAAAAATCTTGCCAACCGACAGAGATCCAGCAAAAGTAACCAAGAAAGGTCTGGTCCCAGGGCAAAGTGAATGGTTGCCATTGTTCAAAAGCTGCATTTCCATTAACACTGAGTGATGCTACCATATTTAATAAGTAAAATGTCTTTTTATACATGGATGCTTAGAAATCAATCCTCTCCACCATTTCTAGCCACTGCTGGATTTTTTTAAAAAAAATCAAGTATTAATTTCATTCTTATGTTTCGTTGTCCATCCTAGTGTATGATTGTACCACTATTTGTTTTTCCTCCATAAATAATGCAAGTGTTTATGTGTTGGATCTTGTCATCATAGTTTTAATATTTGCACGCAGGTACTATTTCTTAATTGTAGTGTATACATTTATTTGTAACTTTAGCAAAATCCACATTAGTTCAATACATCCTCTTTAATACTAATAACACTATTCGTCAACATATGCTCTTGTATCTTCCTTATTTTTGCAAATAATGGGATTTGTTATATGTTCATCTGTATCAGTCAACAGAAAATAGTTTTTTTTCTTCTAAACTGGACCGATTCAGCTGGATTAGCAAAGGCAGAATAATATTTGCACACATGTTATTTCTTAATTTATATTCAACCTTTTCTCCAGCACCAAAAGGAGTGTATGCAACATACCCTCTAATTTTGTCCTACAGTCATAACCTGTTAGGTAAGGTGGTCTGAAAGAGAGTGGCTGGCCAAAAGTCACCACATGAACTTCCAAAGATAAGTAATATTTGAGCTTGGGTTTTCCTAATCTTAGTTTAATATCTTTGGAGGATTATCATTTTTCCATCACTGGTGCTTTTTCAAGCATGCATGCAATCATATTTCTGGGCTACAGAATGTATTTGAAATGGAAAGCAGAGTTAGATGTAAATCCTGCAATCAAATCTACTATCTTAATCCAAGTAGTATGGTGAAGTCCATGTAAATTTTTTGTCAAACCCACGTTGACAAAAGATCAGACTCCCTTAAGCAGTATAGAAGAAAAGCAAACTGACAAGTAACACGGTTTTTTTTTTTGAAGCATTCGGCTGCAGTTGCACCAGTATAGCAAATTAAAAAACGAAACTGAAGATTATAAACCTGAAAATGTAGGATTAATTTTGCTAGTCGTCCCGAGCGGCGCCCAAGCCTGAATAAACTGCTGAAATAAATAAAATATTAAATCGTGATCCTTTACCCACCGATATCCTGCAGAAATCTAGAATTTGAGCTCCCGTTAATTGGGCAAGAAAACCCTCGTGCTGGTTAAGAAAGTAAAGAGATGCAGAGTCCGATTTGGGGAACACTGTGCACGTGACAATGTAGCCGCCCAACTGGACTCTCGGAACCAAAATGCCACCAGGCCTGCTTCTGATAACGCAGAACCCCGTCGGGCAAGCCAGGGATAAGCCAGCATTGAACATTAAGGTAAACCCCCCGCCCGCTAAAATCCCGGTTCTGTCTGGCCATCGCTCCACAGCACGCAAAAGCCAAGGGTCCTCGGCTCGTCGCGGCGGATCTTCCCACATCTCCCTTTTTGGCGCCTCGCGTCCCCTCCTTTCGCCTACCCACCCCGCGCGGCTTCTTCGGCCTCCCTTCAACCCCGCAACGACCCACTCACCATCTTTGCAAAGTCACCGGCGGCTGTTTTCTTCCGCGGGCTTCAGGTGACGAGAGAGCGCGGTGACGTCAAATACACCCGCCCGGACGCGCACGAAATTTTCGCGCGACTGGAGAAGAAAGTTGGTGTTAAGAATAAGCTAAGGGCGCGAGAGGGGGCGGGGCTTGGAAGACTCCTCTACCCGCCAATAGGAGGCGGCCGCTTGCGGGTAGAAAATTGTTTTCTACGTTTATTCTCGTTTTGTTTACGGGCGTCTCGACTTCACAAACTATTGCAGTTATTATTAGCTGGTTTCTATTTCTAATAGTCCTGCTGGGATGTTTTCTCACAGTTGTTGCCTTTGGGAGGTCAAAATGAAAGTGGGGAGGAAAAAATGGATTAAAAAGTTACATTATCTTTTTTTGTGTTTTTAATGTTACGGCGTCCAAGCACAATCAGTGAACGTTTCTTGAACTCTTAAGACGGGTATTAAATGCTTGGTTTTATAATAGTTGTGAGAACTACTGGCCATCTATTATTTGTGGTCACCATCTGTTCCATTACTAAAAAGCTCTTATTGTTGTGAAATGTTTCCTGACGTTAAACCAAAATCTTCCTTATAGTTTAACTCCATTGTTTCTTAAGCTATATTTTGCAGCAACTCTAAAACAAGCTTGTTTCACGTTCAACATGATCCTAAGGATTTTTGAAGACAACTTTCATGTCTGTAGTCTTCTCTTTCCCAGTCTAAACATTTAGGCAACTGTTTCTCATACCGTTCTTATTCCAGTGGCTTCCTTTACCATAATTGTTTGTTCTTTGGATATTCACCAGGCTTGTCAATGTCCTTTCAGCAACATTTATTTTCTGAACTATGAAAAGGTTAACATATTTACATCTGATACTTTGTCAAAATTAGCACGTGAATGGATGGTTTTTATTAATATACAGTGCAATATGGTGTAGTTGAATATTATTGCTGTAGTCCGTGTGATATATATTTCTGAAGTTATCTTCAAAATGGTCACCACAGTTAAAAATGCCTCATTTCCTTGATGTTTCATTATCTAAACTAATCCAAAAGGAGAAATAGCAGAGGTAGAACAGCATAGAAGGAGCTTAAAACCAATCTTGACTTTACTCAACAAATGCCTTTTTTTGACGGGCAGGGGATAAAAATTATGAAAGAAAATAAAATGCCTCATTTATCATGGGACTATATTGCTGGAGCATAATAAAATAATGAGTGAATAATTTCTTGCCTCAGCTTACAACCATTAATTTAGTGGTAGTCCTTAACTTACAACCATTTATTTAGTGACCAGAGTTACAACGGCACTGGAAAAAGTGACTTATGAGTGATTTTCAGACTTGGTCGTATGATCAAAATGCTTGGTAACTGGTTCAGATTTAGGATAGTTTCAGAATCCTGGACCATGTGATCACCTTTTGCAACCTGATGACAAGCAAAGTCAAGGAGGAAGCCAGATTCACTCTACCACTGTATTACTGACTTAACAACTGCAGTGATTCACTTAACAACTGTGGCAAGAATGGTTGTAATATGGGGCAAAACTAATTTAACAATTGTCATTCTTAGTAACAGAATTATGGGCCCAATTGTTGTCACAAGTCGAGGATTACCTGTAGATACCTATTAATCAAATGACAAGGATTTTTTTTATTTGTAGGAATGGGCATTGGTATGAGACATCTTTTAGCAAAATATTTTTTTAGTGCATCAACTGTTATGCTTCTTTTCTTTGCTCAAACACAGCTTCTAATAACAGAATTTTGTTCTGTTGTTTTGCTTAGCAGGATCTGCATGCCATCATACCTTAAAATGCTTAGTCATATTATAATAACAGTTGGTCTTTGCCAAATAGTAGAGTGGAACAACTTAATACCTGATATTTGACTATATTTTTTCTACACACTTATATGTTGCAAAACAAATATTAGCTTAATTAATGAAAGGGTTTTTTTATTAAAAAGTATGGAATGTTCTTAAGTTTCTGCTTAGCTAATTTCCTAGAAAAAAAGTAAATATTTCATGTTTCTCTTATATTTGTGTTTGTTGATCAGGATGTGAAACATTTACATTTCAAAGTTGTCCTTGTAGATGTAGGATATAGACACGACACCCTCATTACACGTACATAATTGACATATGTTTAGGCTATATAACAAAAGAATGTATTGTTGCAGTAATAATTTGGTTTCCCTTAAAAGCAGACTTCCATAAAAGGGTAACATGCTAAATATAAATAATGAGAAAGTTTTGCCAACAGGTTTGTTCCTCCCCCCCTACCCCCGTCTTCCTGGGTTTGCCTTTCTTTTAATTAATCTTTGAAGTTAATAAGGTAAGTGATAATCTTGTCCAAGTTAGCAGAGTAAATCTAACTGAGAAAGTTGTTACCTCAAAATTCGTTTGTTTGTTTGTTTCTTAGTTCATCATTCATTAGCTTTATCTCCTGCATTTCTTCCAGAAGCTAATTTAAGCAGTATATATAACCCTTCCATTAAAAAACACAAAATGACATTAACCTATAAAACTTTAATTCAGAAAAGTTAAAATAGTTTGGACCACCTACTTTTAACAAATAAGACTGAATTTACATTCTGTAAACTTGTACTGAATCAGACCTGGTCCATTCTAACAGTTGTTTCGGTTCATTCTGTTAAAAAAACAAACTCCTACTGTATTGGATACATTCTGTTGGAAATGACTTGAATCATATGCTAGTCTTCTGGTAGCTGGCACTTATTTACTTATTCAACTTGTATGGCCACCCATCTAATTTAATTTGGAGAAGGGGAGCAGGCTGTTCTATCCCTCTGCATCCCTGCAGGAAGTGGGCACCATTTTTGGAGTGATCACAATGAATTGTGTTGTTTCCAAAAATGGCGGCCACTTCCAAGATGGAGCCACGGAGCCTTCAGGGATACCCACGGGTGAAGTGGCCCACTCTCCTTGCTCAATTTGATCTGCAGAGTTTCAGAATGTGCATCTGTGAAGGAGACCAGAAAGCTCCACCCCTTGGTATCCCGAGAATGAAGCAGCACTATTTTTGGAGAAGCTGCAATGAATTGTGGCTGCTCCAAATATGGTGCCAACTTCTGGAATGGCCTGCAGGTGTGCCAAGATTGGGAGTGACCTGCAACATGAGCTCTGGAGCTTCAGAGATTTATAGAAGATAAGTGTGCAATCAATGATAGGTGGGAAGAAGGACAAGGGACCTAATAGGGTGGGAAGCAGACCCCAAGGCCTCCAAGGACCCTAAGGGACAGGAAGTGTAGTGTGGGCTGCCCCAGGTGTCACACTTAACCGCATTGGAAAAAGCAGGGATAGGAGTTCTTAAGTGAGGCAATCATAGGTGCCTTGCTTAACGGCTATCACATCTTGCAGCTATAATGAACAAACTTCATTACAGTCCTAAGTCAAGGATTGCTCATGTGAGTAAAGTCTGTATATTTCTGAAACTTTTACAATAGTTACCTGTAATAAAAAATAGATACACTCGGTGTCTTTTAACTTTTATTTATCATAATACCTATGTTTATAAAAACAATAATGTCAGCCAGAGAAAATTCTCCAGGATTGATAATAGTCAATGTATGTACATAGTTAATTATGAAGACTGGTAACTTTAAAAATGTATGACTTGTTTTAAGCAAGTAGGTTATGCTTATGCAAATTCAAGCATGGACATTGATTTCAATAAGTGTATAATTCTGTTTGGTGATTTATATTGTATGTAGACCTGTTCTATATATATTAATTTCTATAGAAAAAATAATTCTGTTCAGAAAAGTTTTTACTACTAAGAGAATTTTGTCAAGAGTGATTCATGAGCTTGTTTAAGTGAATGTCTTAATAAATGTATTAGAAATAAATATACATACTTAAATAATGTTTACATTATATAAGTATATATAGAATTGTAACTGATAGCTGTTATAATAGTATATTATACTTTTTCTTTTTTCTATCTCTTGTTTTTTTCAGCAGTTTTTATGCATTTTCTTCAAGACTGTATGTATTTGCATAGTAATTTTCTTTGTGTTTTGTTCTTTTTCTAAAAAAATAAATTAAAAAAGTGACATTCATGAAATAAAATAAACACTTGTTCTTTGATCCCTAACCAACCCTTTCTTGTTAATCTGTGCTAGACTTTTATGTTTCAGAGCTGATTGTAGATGTAGTTATTTGAAAAGTGATTTTGTTTTAAATTATTTAGCTTTTTCTGCATATTAGATAAACACAGGCATGTTTTGCTAAAGATTAAAAATAATTTTCACACAACATTGCAAACCGTAGCAAAGATAATAATGTGTAGGCGTCAGTGTGTTCCAAAACAAAACTCTCTGGGGGCCTCTTTTAACACACTGCTACGTTAAAATCGTGTTCTGAATGCCTCAGGAAACCCCTACTTGAACCCACCCTTTCCTGAAACTGGTGAAAGTATTTTTAAAAATATTGCAGTGAAAAAAGCCGCTGCTAACTTTGCCACACCAGATTGCTTTGTTCGGTTGCTGTTACCAATTATTTCAGTTTGTGTCCAACATATTGATAATGTAACCGTTTTTAAAATAACTTTCAATGTAAAATGAAACAGTCTAGTGGGTGAGGAAGACAGAATTCTGTTAAGACCGACCTGGATGTTAAAGGAAAATAAAACTGTTAGTTTTAATTTTTCTAAGACTTTCCTAAGACTAGGTGCTTAAAAAGAAAGAAGTGGGGAAACCTGATATTGTGGCCATTATGGAATCAGTCCCAAACAAGATATTATAAACTAACTTTATTTACTGTTTGGTATCTCAGTTGTAAAAGATTACTATAAACCTGAGAATAGAAGCAAAAAGTTTACATTTATTGCATAATAACCACAACTTTTGATTATAGCCAAAAAAATTCCCACCCCACAACCATTTGCTTGCTTGACTCAGAATCCTGTTACTTTTGCCTTTTTGAGGTATGGTGATATTGTGTATTATACTTACTGCCATATTGTCTGTACTTAATCAAAATATCCTTTCAATTCAATTATAGTGAAAGATTGCCAATACAAGTAGAATTTTGTGTGTAACACAAATTCACATAAATAGATCTCAGCACATCATAGAGAAGCAGAAATATACAAAGTACCTATTGCAGTGAAAGCAAAATATTTGGGGTGTCATATTTGCAAACGATCACTAGAGGTTGCTCCTTAGCTAAATACTCTCTACACCTTTGGCAGAGTTGTAAAAGTCTACCTGATAATACTAGCTGTTTCATCAACATACATAAAAGGTGTCCTGTTTCAGGTGTATTTGCCAGCTGATAATAGCAATTTATTGAGAGCTGAGTAGATGAAAAACAGAAGAGGAATGGAATGTATATCAAAACAGTCTCTTGGAACAAAAGCTTGGGTAGTTTGCTTCCAACAGGAATGCACAGAAGCAAAGACAAAATCCAATCCAAAATTCAGCGAGCCAAGGTTCATTAGCCAATCCAAAGGTTGGAAGTTCAGGATTTTCCAAATGAGCAGAATACACAGGAACAACACCAGAACAGGCAGTCAGATTGCTGTTTCTAACGGAGAAACATGTATCAGGATTGCCATTTAAATCAGGCTGTAGCCAGCTCTCTTTAATTAAGAGTTATTTCCTTGTTTGGCAAGGAGCCTCACTGAGGATCTTTGCCCCATTCTCTGCTCTACTTACTGAGTCTGAGGGCTTGGAAGCTGCATGTCATCATCTGACCGCTCCAGTTTTTCCCATGGTACCTTTGTCAGGGGATTCCTGCCTTGCTGTCCCCTGAGGCTCATGTTCCAATGGTTCAGCTGCAGCAATTTCCTCAGAGTTAGTATCAATGTCTGAGTCCATTTGAGAAGGTAGATACAAAGGATTTTGGTTTGTTTGGTTTTCTTTTATAAATGTTATTAATTTCCATTATAAGATAAAAATACAGAAAAAAACAAAAGTTAGAAACTAAGAAAAAGAGAAAAGTGCAAAAGAGTAAAATACTTTTTTTCAATGCAGAAAATACAGAAAAAAAACAACCTCAACCTTTTGCTTTACATTTCACAACATTTTAAGTTATTTCTATAACAAAATCGTTCTAATGATCAGAATCTAAAATCACAGTTTTTTTCAGTTTCGAGCAAAAAGTCCAGAAGCAGTTTCCAAATAGAAACAAACTAGATATGCTGCAAGTAGAAACAATTACATATTCTCTTTAATAAAAACAGTAGTTTTGCTATCTCCACTAACTCTGTCACATTTACCATCTACTCTTCCATTTTGAAAATTAGTATATCTTTCCATCTTTCTGCATATAAGATTCTTGCTGCTGTCAAGAAATGTAATGACAAGGTTCCAATTTTTCTTTCAAGTTTTTTCGTCCATAAAACATAAAAAGGAAAACTGGCTTTAACTTTATGTTTATTTTAAGAATCTTATGAATTAGATTAAAAATCAGTGTTCCAGGTGGGATCTTACTACAAAAAAATAAAGTGGAGCAATTATTTCTTGTGATTTGGAATTAAATTTCCATTTAATACACCCTAAAATTACATTTGCCCTATTTGCAACTGTATCAAAATACTTGCTCTTTAGTATGTATGTTTAGTATCAATTATTCAGAGATTTTTTGCAAGTATTGTTATCATGCCAGGTATTCCTCATCTCATATTTGCACATCTAATATTTTATTCCTAAGTGCATATATTTATTACATTTCATTCTGTTCCTTGCATCCCATTATGTGTTCTGTCAAGATAGTTTTTAATTTTATTTCCATCCTATAGAGCAGGTCAAACAGCCCATGGGCCGGATGCGTCACGTGCTGGCTATGCTCATGCCCAGTTTAGCGAAGGGGGAAAAGTCACGTGACACTTTTGTGATGCCGTGAGTTTGACACCCCTGCTATAGAGTATTAGTCAACCCACCTAATTGTATACCATCTGTAAATTTTATAAGCATTCTATTTTCTTTTTCCAAATCATTAATGAAAATACTAAAAAAAAGGTTTAGGACTGATCCTTGTGGTACTCTGTGTGATACAAGATTTCAATTTAATTAGGAGCCACAGATAAGCACTATGGAGTTTGTCTATAGGAGCACTAGGAGCATAGATCAGTACTATTTTCAAGCCAAATGAAATCAACACTATAAAAGAAGTTACGTGATCAGAAAATCAGATAATCAAATCTTTATTACAGCCATAAACCACCGTAAAAATGTGTTAAGATTAGTCTGAAAAGTTTTGTTATTGGCAAATTCATGTTGACTTCCAGTCACTACTGCAGTGTTTTCAAGAGTGATTTATAATCTCCTCTAGAATCTTCTAGATATTATCAAAGTAAATGATCATGCTATATTGGAACTACATATTCTCTTTCAAAATAGGATAATATTTGCTTTCTACTATTCATCTGGCATGTTACTATTTCTGTGTGATTTCTCCAAAATACCAAATAGTGGAAACATTCCATCAGACCATCAACTACTTTCCGTAAGAGACTAAGTGCCATTCATCTGATTCTCTAGATTTAGATTCATTCAAAGTAAAGATCCTCTGATCATGTTTCTGTTGATCTTACGTTTCAGACCTATCCATTCATCCTAGTGGAAAGTGAACCAAAATAGCAGTTAAAGTGCTCAGTTTTCAGTTGGCATTTTGCTTTCTTCATTAAGCAGCTAGTATACTGCTTTTTTCACCTTTTCCTTTCCTTTCTCCTTTCCTTTCCTCTCCCTCTCCCCCTCCTCTCCCGATCTTTCAGTTTTCCGTAGAACAGTGTACATTCCCAGGCTATCTAGACCCTTCCATTAGTGTCCGGCTCTTCCATTTTCTATAGAATTGTCTTTTGTTTCCAAATCTTTACTAAATATTGGTAGTTCTATTTTCCTGTCCTCCTCCCCTTTTCTCGTCATCTAGTCCTTTTATTATCTCCTTCTATAAGAATTTCCACCTCGCTTGTGCTCCAACTCATTAGTTTCTCCTGCAATGGCTTTCTGCTTATAGTTGCCATGAGTTTACGCTTACTTTTATGAAATCTAGAATATAAGTTTGACTACACAGTTTTATTTTTCCTTAAATTTGCAAGCCTCAGTTGGCATTACATGGTAATTCTTCTTTACTGTTCTTCTTGCACTTCCCTTTTGATTCATTCCAGTTCAAGGGTAAATCTTATTTGCTTTCTCTTGACAGAGATTTTGTGGAGCTGATTAGGATTATTCCATTTTGCAGAGGAAATAGTTTGGCTTCCCCTTTTGTAGTGCTGCATCCTTATCCAAATAGCCTTCCCTGCTTCCTCAAGTCTCTTTTCAGCAAAACCAAGAAGTATCACATCTTGTTTTAATCACATAAGTAAGCATAAGACTGTAAACAATATCCGGAAGTGTATGTAAAGCAGTGAATAATATATTAAATATGATAAAGTAGAATTAAGAAGGAAATCTATGAGTTAGACCAACGTTTCTCAAATTTAGGAACTTTAAGATGTCTGCATTTCAGTTCCCAGAATTCCCCAGTCAAATCAAGTTGCCAAGATTGAGAAACACTGAATTAGAACAATATTCTGAATGAGATTCATCAACATATTTTACCAGTGCTCCAGGATTTGCGTGTAATTTGTTTTTCCACAATGGAAATAAATTAGGTATTGTTACTAACAAGGATATGAAAAAAGAATATCTAGAAGAAATTAATTAACACTAATTTGCTTCTGCTGCATCAGTTCTGTCTGATATCCATATAGACTTGAGTTAATGTAATTCATGAAAGCTGAATTCACTGTATACCTGGCAGTATTGTTCAAAATTTTACCACTATGCTCTGAAATATAATGTTGTATAAATTCTAAACATCTGATACTGTTCTAAATAGAATACACGAAATGCACTCTTACCGTGAATCTTTTCCATTCAACTTTGTCAGTGCTCCATAACCCAAATGCATTGCCAATACTGGCTTTCTTGGTTGGATCACAGTCAAAGCGTGCTGACAGCTATATGATGGTTTTGTGATAGACCTCCATTGTTTATCGTAGACAGTTATTCTTCATTAGTTGGAGACCACTATGTTATTTTCCTCTTCTTAATCTAAGCCAAGACTCTACTGTGAAAATATAAAAGATGAACACAGAATCTGTTATTGCTTTTAACTTTTCTTATATTTTATCTGGAAGTATTTGTGATTTAGTAAAATTATATATTTATTTTGTATGTTTAATTTCACATTTTCAGTTTTTCTTCATGTTATTTGCATATTAAAATATAATTATATTATGAAGTTCCACTGTTTATTTTTCTTTTCAATTTTGTGCCCACCACAGTCAAACAACTGGTATTTTTTCTAGTTTTCATCCAAGATTTCCAAAATTATCTTGGATAAGAAATTGGCTATTTTACACTAAAATTTATTTTAACCATGGTTTGCCAAATAAGCCAGAGCTGACTTTGCAAATGAATTGAATAAACATAGTTTGTATTGACAATTCCTGCTTATTTTCTACTAGTGCCTGAAAGCATTAAAAAATGTGTCTTGCCTACTTTTTGTGGGAATGTATCTTTTCTTTATTGTGTGGGGGTATGCTTTCCTGTATTTGTTGTTTCTTCATCCAGAATGCTTATTCCAGGTGTATATTTTTAATAGGATGTGTATCTTACAGGATCTGGGAAATGGGATGTTTTCCTTGTTTTTGTTTTAACAAGACATATAACATTGGATTTATGTCTGTGTTTTGCCTCATGCTCATAAATAAGTTTGTTTGAGTGTGCTTGAAGGCATTGATATTGTGATGTGATATTGAATACCCGCCTATGTTTTTGCACTGAATTTTTACTTATTAAGTATGTTTACATGAAAGATGATTGGGAATTTTTTATACTTTTCTGATCAACCTGATTTCTTGTTAAGAAATGCATTTAGCATGGTCTGTGAAGTAAATATATGGCTGGTGTTTGGACAGAGGCATCTACAATATATGATCAGAAGAGGAAGATGGCAGCCATAATAATGCAAAGTTCTTTTTTATGTATAGTATAGTAGACATGTTTGTATTGTTATGGCAGCCATCTTGACTTTTTCTAAACCATACATTGTGGCCACCTCTACTTTTGGAGTCTGGATCCTGTTCCTGCCATACTGAAGACAGGGAGAAATTTTGATTTCAGTCATTGGCAAGTTCTCTTGTCATCCACCCTTTTTTTTCTTTTTCTTTTTATCTCTTATTGAGGTCATATTCCACCTTCATCTTCTAATGGGCAAAATTGTAAATCCAGAGATTGAATTGGACAACCATTTGTCTGAAGTGGCATAGGATTTCCTGCTTCAGCAGAGGTTTGACTAGAAGACATCCAAGGGTGCTTCCAACTCTGTTATTCTGTTAAGAGTAACATCTATGATTTTGGAGTAAAATATGTCAAAGTATTTAATGTAGAACAGGGTTTCCCAGCTTTGGACACATTTCTAAAATTCTGTTTTCACTTTGCCATTGTGGGGTACTGAGTGTAGATTAATGAGGGGGGAAAAATGAATTTCAACAACTGTAGAATCAGGCTGCAGTATAACAAAATTGACAAAAGTGAAGGGGGTCTAAATTCTTGCTGAATGCACTGTATTTTAACAGTAACATTGTTGACACAAAAATTCACTGATTCACAATTAGCCAGAAGGGAATTCATATACTTTATAAATATGCTCGCTGTTAAGATATTTAAATTTAGCAGCTGAGGCAGTGGGGTCCTGCAGCGAGCCAGAACACACAGTTGTGGTTAATTGATTGTAGATTGCTAGATCCTGTGTGAGGCAATCTGTGCTGTGATTGGTTGCTGTGGGTGTGGAGAAGGAGTTTCCCTTCCCCCCACCACCTTTTTTCCTGTGTGTGCTCTGTAATTTACCTCATGATGTTCCTGCTGTGTTGATTTACCTCACGACGCTCCTGTTTGCCTGACTATCTTGCTTGATATATATTCATGGTTCCGCCCCAGGCGCCTGATGGATCCAGAAAGGTTCCAGGAGGAGCTTGGGCCATCTGAGACCCCAACACGCAGCTCGGCCAGTGAGCTAGTGGAGGCCTGGAATAGGGA
>JANHFL010008757.1:36327-63242 GCA_032468155.1 Oxyrhabdium leporinum
CAAGCAAAGTCAATGGGGAAGCCAGACTAACTTAACAACTGATTTACTAACTTATCAACTGCAGTGATTCACTTAACAACTCTGGCAAGAAAGTCGTAAAATGGAGCAAAACCCACTTAACAAATGTCCCACTTAACAACAGAAATGTTGGGCTCGATTGTGGTCGTAAGTCGAGAACTACGTGTACTGTAGATATAGCGCGTCTTTTCTCATTTATCATGGTTTAAGATACAAGGCATCTTTGTTTTGACATAGAGCAACGTTCCAGAATTCACCTACTCAAAGAAAGATTGACACAGAAGGAGAAGATGGTGAATGGCACCACTCTTTCTTTTACCCATTTAACTCTTTTTCATTGTGTGCCATCAAGTCATTTTTCATTCCTAGCAACCACATAGATCAAGAAGAAGAAAAAAATACTTCTCATGTTCTATAAGCCTAGAAAAAAAACCATGAAAGTAATGATTAAGCATTGATTCTGAGCTGTGGTGTCACAATGGTTAGAGTACAGTACTGCAGGCTACTTCTGCTGACTGACTGCTGACTGCAATTTGGCAGTTCGAATTTCACCAGATTCAGGGTTGACTCAGCCTTCCATCTTTCCGAGGTCAGTAAAATGAGGACCCAGATTGTTGGGAGCAATATGCTGATTCAGTAAACTGCTTAGAGGGCTGTAAAGCACCGTGAAGTGGTATATAATTCTAAGTGCTATTGCTATTCTGTACTCTGACATTTTTTGACTTATTGAAACAGACAAGCAATCCAATAAGTCAATGGAGTGTACTGGTGCTTGTGAGTAGGAGTAATCAATAAATGTTCTGATTTGCTTCCCTGGAATTACAAAATAGATGTATTAAACCACCATCATTTTGGTTTTCAGTCTGTTTTATAGAAACTTCATCATATTGTCAAGAGTTCCTGGCAGGCCTTAGTGTAATTTTAAAACAGGGTACAAAAAGAACACTCTGGAATTTGCAGTAGGCTCCATTGTGCTTTTTGTGATCCCCAATATAACCAGACAGACACACCTAAATGGGGGGAGTGAGGTATTAAGTGTAGCACGTATTCCACAAGCCTTGCAGATTATAAGAAGAGACAACTGATGTCCATATTCTATCTGCAGGCACTTCATGCACATTCCAAACCCTGAAAATATCCAAAACTGAGATTTTGGCCACAGCGACTTTTGTTTAAGCATGTTGTACAATATATCCTGACACCAACAGAAGTTGCACACTCTCAACTTGAAGTATAATCTATTGCTTCTTAAATGTGTTTCCTCATTATCAGAGTTGTGTGTGTGTATGTACTAATTATGCACACACACACTTATTTGGTAGATGACCTCTACTATACCAGTGTGATGTAGTTTAGAGAAAGAACCCTAGAGTTGAAGAAAAGGAAAATGATCCTTGATCAGCAGGGTGGGTGTGATCTTCTTGCTCTTAACTTTGCTTATAATTATTAAATCACCCTATTACATTAAGAAAAACAAGAGAGGAACTCCAACTTTAGCAACATTAAACCAAAGAAGCAGTTGCAACATTTTCTTTTTTTCAATCTTGTTTTAAGATTGTGGATTCCTGATTCTTTTCAACAGCCCACCTGGTGAGCAAAATCAGTTTATAGGCACAATATTGAAATACATTTATAAATATATTCAGAGAGGTGGTGACAGATTTTTTATTCAACTATAAAATGTCTTGTAGAACAAAGGGTAAACAGGTCAGTACTGTAATCCACCTCCTTTCTGCCTTGAACCTTAGTTCTTTGGGCTGCGGTTTTCTTAGGTCGAAATTTACAAAGGAACCTTCTGACTCAGTGGGAGGAAATATCTTGATTGCATCAGTAGAGTAAGATTCCATTTCCCACTCTGAATCAAATTAACTTTTCCTGTCATCGTAATTTTCTACTCTATTTTTTTTATCAAAGGAAGTGAAATGTTAGGTAGGGAAGGAAAAGCAAGTTTAAAATAACTACTTTAGTTTTAAATATAAAATCAAGTTAATGAATTACTTGGCTCTTTAACATAAAAGCATCCTTAAAGCTAATCTTCAGCAAACATCTTAAATGAACCAGAGCTGTGATGAGTTTTGTGTCTTTTTTAATCTACTTATACAATTTACATAGCTGCCCATTTCACTGATGGGACTTTGGGAAGCAAACAAGAAATCAGAAAACAATTCAATTAATGAAGAAAGAAATTACAACCACAATCAACCAATGACTCAAGTGTGAGAGGACATACACCAGACATCTCACAATAAACAAAGAAATAAAAACAGGAGCCACAAACCAGGCAATCGACAGGGTTCACCTCCAAATGTCTGGAAGAACTGATTGAAAAATGGAACCTTTTCTTCATCATATGTTTAATTCAAGCAAGTGTTACGGATTCTTAAGCAGAAAAAAAATGACATACAACCCTGTTCCTCTACATCTATTAAAATCAAACTATGAATCAGCTGGTATGTCTTTGCCCAGAGTCTTCTGGTCTACTTACTTCTGGCTAATGTGAGCTGTCAGGAATACATAATATAATCCGCCCATCTGGGTTGGAATTGGTTTCTCATTTCCTCAGCTAGTTTTGCTTCAGTTAGACCCACAGTTGATTTTGATATTTAGAGGCACTTATTTAATAAAATGGATGGAAACGTTGTATCTCCCAAAGAACGATTATTATTATTTTTACCATGTCCTCGTAATTGTGTGCTGCCAAGGAGCATTGGTAAAGAGCTTTAACATAGGAAAGAGGCTGTCCTTCAGGAAAGTGCATTCAGATATGTGGACTCTCAGTAATGGCCATGACATTTGAGGCTTTCTGGAAATTGAAGTCCTCACATCTAGAAGTTGCCAAAGTTGGGAACAGAGTTTAGGGAAATGAAATCATTTCCTACAGAATAAGAAAATGATTTTATATTCTTGTGCGATAGGAGTCAGTTGAGATTTCTATAGCTAAAGAGGATGTGATTTTTAAAAATATATTTTATCTTCCCCATAAAACCTGGATGTAAAATAATATGGTCCATTGGTCAGTCTTATTCTATGAGAGCTGTTGCTTTTTATCTTTTCATGTGAGAGATAGAATTTTACACTCTTTCCATTACATTCTGGAAATATTTTTTAAAATTGGGAAGTTAGACTTTTTTTTTTTAAGTTGTCATCCTGGTTCACATACAAGTTAGTTTGTGGGACTCAAGAAATCTAACTCATGTTCTTGGCTCTTTCACTAGCTTCCTATGATGTTGGACTAATTGCTTAATTTCCATGTGTTTTCACTTCCTTTTCTTCAAATTAAGGATTATGATCTTCGCTTATCTACCAAAAATATTGAATGTAATTTACCTTAATGAGCTTTTATTCATATGTTAATTAATGGGATGTTAATTCCATTAAAATATTTTTGAAATACGTTGTTTATGGATAAGCATTAGCCCAAGTGTACTAAAATTCAAGGCTGAAGGTTCAAGTACTACCTTAGAAGGATAGATCAAACGGGTGGGATTATTTTTTTTTAAACACCAGTATTTGGACAATTACACAAAGTGGATGTTAGATATTTAGGGCAAAATTATACTTCCCTTCTTTCCATTGTTAGGGTGGTGCTGGAGACAATTCTTCAGTTTTAAACATGATGTTCACCCTTTTGTAGAGCTTTTGTGCTTTTTACACAACAGCCAGGCATAAAATCATGCTTTGGGCTTTTCTGGACAAAACAAAACGAAACAAAAGAGTTCCAGAACCTCCTGTGGCTTGGGTTATTCAAACACCTCCACATGGTGCAATTCTTGTAAGGCATGGGTGAAACATTAGATTTTCAAGTTAGTGCCAGTTTGGCATCAACTCTCAGTGAGGATGTGGACTTTTTCATGCCTCTCAAAAACACAGCCATGTGACAGTCGCATCTTTCCACTATTTTGAAGATGGAAAATATTTGAAAAGCCTGAACAGTCTCATCAGTCTCTGGTGCTGTAAGAAGGATAGATTAGTAGAGTTGCCTGTATGTGAACAGACAGATACTCTGACCCTGGAATAAATATGGGTGTGTCTTATCAGCAGAAGTTTTGAAATTAATTAGTGATTATTATCCATGTCAATAGACCCTTCAGGCAAAGTTACAAACCTGACATTCTCGAAATGTCTTTAAGAGAATATTAGCTATTATATTAAGTGTGATTTTTTTTAAAAAAAATATGATTTATTGTTTTAATGTGCTGCTGATTAATTGAACCCATCCAGCCTTCAAGAGTGGAGAATCATTCATTTGCAGCTTGCTTTGATTCTTTTGTATGATGGGATTGACTTATGAGCTCCTGTTGATGAGTAGCCCACCTTGAGGAATGCAGAAAAATTTATAAAAGATTATTTTTGTTTGTTTGTTGTACTGCCTGGCAAGCATTCAGTTGAACAAGAACAGTCAGCCCAGCAGAAAAATCTCATGTGGAATACCACTTGAAATGAATGGGATTTTATGGAATACAATTCAGAATGGAAAGTCTTTGTTTTTTTGTTTGTTATTATATTTATAGCCTTCCTTTCTGCTTAGATTTTACCCTGATGGTGAAGATCATTTACATTGTTGTATATTCAGGGCAAGTAAAAACTTGATTCATCTAATTCCAAAGGCAACTTTATATGTTTCTGGCAATACTATACTATTATTTCTGTTATAAATTATATTATGCAGTTTTTATGTTATTTCCAAACCTCAAAAGTGCATTTCATTTAATTATACCTGCCAGTGTAGTATCAGTTAGAAATGTTTGTGGATTCCTCCAGTAATGTAAAGTCTCGAGGCATAGATAGAACTTTAATGAAGCTTCCAAAGCTGCAGTTAAATAATAAGCAAAGGCAGGAACAAAAATAAAGAGAGGGTTATTTTTAACCATGTCGTTAAATCTATTTTGCCTTTTGCAAATTAAGATTGCTTATTGATGATGGCTAGCACTGTACCAAATCAGGTTTCCTGCAATTTGTTTCATTCGCAAGGTTCCTAAGCATGTTTTGTTTTTTTTTAAATTTCTAGGTTCTGATTTTGAGCTTCCTGTATTGTTACAAAGGTCAGTGGGCACAGAATCATGGGTGGCTTTCCTTTAGTCCAAAATGTCTAGGGCAGCAGCCATAGCTCAGCCTGAAAAGGCCCCAGAGGGAGAAATAAATTCCCTGTGGTGTCTTGGTGTCTTCTTGTAGATTGAAGCTAAATGTGAGAAGCCAGGGACGTTCTCAAAAGACTGACTTTCTACTGAATGAAGGAGTGAAGGTAAATATACAGGCACGAGGATAATGCTGAAGAATCGAATGTGAGTCAGTCACTGGAACCAAAGGTTTATTCTTCCAAGCTTTTGGGCTCTTGCTGGAGCCCATCATAAGGGAACTTCTCTCTCTCCACAATACGTGCACTGAGCTGTTCTACGGGTTATATTTATATGGTTTTACGCACACTCACATACACACACACTTTGCCCCTATGGTATCTAAGTAAGTGCACCAGGAACAGATTTTAAACATTTCCATTCAGCAAAATACCAGAGGATTGATAGGGAGCAGACTAAGAAAAATTACACTTCAGGACAGGGCATGGCATGGCTGGAAGAGTAACTTGCTAGTGCTTATTGTAGACTTGCTAATGCTTATTATTTACTACCCTTAATTGAGGGTAGTAAAACATCCGGGGCAGTCTCACCTTCTCGGATTAGCAAATTGGATTAAAAGGCACATGGCATCTTCCGTCTTTTAATGAAATGCGTTAATCGGAAATGGGGCTGCCAGATTCTTCCTGGGTTGTTTTGTTTGTTTGTTTGTTTGTTCCGGACTCAGCCACGGATCAGGCCGTTGGGCTCCGTTGGTGGACCTCCAAGCCGAAATCAGGACAGATCTGGAGATTGCGCTATCAGCAGCGGGGCGGGAGAAGAAAGAGAGTCGTGAGTTTCCATCACAGTAGTGAGAAGCCCCGCCTCGAGAAAAAGTGAGCGAAACCTCCGGGCTGGAGTAATATCCTGGAGGGGGAATTTCCTCCGAGGCTGATATCCTATGGGGGTTGGAGGAACCTTCGGAGATAACCAGCGAGTGGTGCAATGCGAGCGTGTCACCGGGAGGTTTAGCTCTTGATAGATAGATAGAAGGCGGCGGAGCTCCTGAGATAGGTGCCTTCCCGTTTCCTTTCCCAAGAAGGTGTCACGCCTTTGGCGTCATGCTTGCGAGGAGGTCTCCGCTCGCCAACACAAGGCTAGGCTATCCTTCTGCATCGGAGTCCCGTCCCTCAAAGCAAACATTTGCTTTCCCTGGAGTGTAACGTGTAGAACGTCCGTGTTCAGAATCAATGTTTTCAGTAGTCAACCCTGCGCGAAGGCGTTTGCAAGTCTCCGGGTTGCGAATGCGCATTGTGGCAAACCAGAGCCCGACCTAAGAGAGGTCTTTGTCCTGCCTCCTCAGGGACTCGAGCGGTGTCCCCCGATCTGGTGGATAGGGGAGGGGAAAGCCCGGAGCCCCATACCTGGATGCGGAGAATCTTAAAGGTCGGGATGAATCGGTGCTTTCTAACCAAGGGTTAGAACGATCAGTTAAAATACCATCCCAAGGAACATTTCGAAAATAATTTGAATGGACAAAAAGTAGCGACATAAGACGCAGGGAGGAAAAAAAAAAGCTGCGAGGAAGCGGGCTGAAATGTTGGCCACTTCCCAAAAGTTCAGGAAAACTTTCTACACCCCCCCCCACCCCCCACCCTCCCCCAAAAACAACCACACCAAAGAAACAAACTGGAAAGGCCTATTTGGAAAAAGATGCCATTTGAAGTTGCGGTCGTCAGCAAAGCCAATTCTCTCCTTGGGCAAGGCGAGTTACTACACGTGCAATCAGAATCTGAGCATTTCGACCGAGACTGCAAGTCGTGGCCCTTCCCTCCCTTCGTCGGGCAGAGAGAAATAGGAAAGTTTGCATGAAATGCAAAGGGAAAATTTTGTACCCGAGGCGGAGGATCCCGAAGGTGCAAACAGCCCTCGTTTATTTATCTATGTATTTCAAGAGTCCATTGGCAAAGAACCTTGCTAAAGGCCAAGGAGGGCGGGGGGTGGGTGGGCGAGGGAGAAGCTCACCTACTTGGGGAGCGAATGGCCTCAATAGCAAGCCTGGCACCCCGCCCCCCCCCGCAAAATCGCTTCGCTTCCTCCTCCCCAACGTGATCCAAGACGGTCCCGAGCGTGCCAGAGAGGAAGAGTCGTGCTCCCGGTTCCCAGATGGAAACGTGCCCGAGAGAGCATTCGCTTTCTTTGCCCCGCCAGGAAGCATCGCTGGAAATGGGAAGGGGGAAGGGGGAGAAACAGACCAAGTGACGTGAGGTGGGGGGGCGTGATGGAAAAGAGGATACGGGCTGGGAAGTTATAAAGGAGCTGAGCCCGGTGAATTCAGCACCCTTCGGATACTGTCGCGAGCTGCGGATCCCCAGCTGCCTACGGAGCCCGGCAAGCTTGAAGATCTCGCCGGCTAGAAGAAGCTTTCCTGCGGCCGCCGGGCGAGCGGGCGTTTGGGCTCGATAGGCGAAGCGGATCTCGGGTAGAGGCGGGCGTTCTCTCCCTTCCCGGCGGCGTTCCGCGTAGCTCCGAAGACGGCATGTTGAGCTGGGGTCTCCCTGGACCCGTGCTGGGCGGGCTGCTGGGTTTCTGCCTTCTTCTAGCAGGTAAGTGCGAGTCCCCACCATCGGCCCTCGCCCTCCGCTTTCTCTGGACCCGGTCCCGACGCTCTCCGACTCGGATCAGGACTAGAATGGTTCCAGGGCGGGACGGGAGGGTTGGGGGGGTTGGGGTGTGTGTGACCGACGGGGAGCACCGTGACTTCTGAGCCTCTTGGTTTAGCCACCCTAACCAAAAGCTCCCGTGGCGATGTGAGCACAGCTTTGGCGTCCGTGGCGGTACTGTGTCTTGCGCTCGGACTGGGCGAGTCTTGGTCCCAGCCGGAGGACCAAACGCTCTCCTGGCGATGCCAGCACAGCTTTGGCTGGCCACTGGTGCACGGGCTCGCTTCCCGAGTGTGGCGGGACGCGCGGGAGAATCTAATCCCGACGGCTCCCGGATCTCTCCTACCCTCTGGCTTTTCCGCCAAGGCACCTGCGGGCGTAGAAGGGCCGCGAGATGGAGCGCGCGCTGAAAGGCTTCCCTTTTAGATGGATGCTGCCCACAGCTGGAACGGCTGGCCCCGCAGCCTAGCGCGGATGCGGATGGGCTGGTCCTTCCTAGCTATTTCGCTGAGCCGATCCTTGCTTTTTCTCCCAGCTTAAAGTGGGCAAAGGAAACACACACAAACACACACACCCCGCCTCGGGACGGGGTTGTGCTCTGAACTAGCTCCTGCTTCTGACGATCTGGATCATCAATGCGAAGGGATTGTCCAGTTTTAGGAACGGGGTCTTGGGATGCCCGGGATTTTCAAATGCATAGTCTTGGGACATGCATAGCATTATTTCAGGATGCTCTTGGCACTTTCACTCAGACGGGTGAAAGACAACATGTCTGTCTATGCGAATTGTCTAAAGCAGAGCAGAACCGGCTGGGGGATTTGAGAACAGGTTCCTACGAAAAAGCGTCCTGGTTTTCGTTATCTACCGCGACAGGTGATGAACGACGGACGCCTCGGCTTTGGCGCAATAGAAAATCAGATAACTTTGTATGCCTGGTTTCACAGGGGTCATATCATTTGAGCATAAGGTTTTGCATGGGGCAAAACGTGGTTCTCGTGGTTTAGTGTGGTGCAAAAACCTAAGCACCGTGGCTTATTCAACAAATCAAGGTGGGGTAAAAATTGGCGGCTAACGCTAATCCTTGTGACCCCCTCCTCCGTAAATCTGGCTCTGGGCTGGGAACCTAAGCAGCTCTGCAAAAAAACAACAAAAAGACAGGAAAGTCTTGGGAAGAGTCTGAGTCTTGATTTTCCTTTGGAAAGAAGGAGGATGATGTGAGTTACCGGCTTTTTCTCCCGACCTGGTGGCGCAAGACACGTTCAGTCACCTTCCAGGAAAGGGAGTTGCTAAGTGGTCCGGACAGGCGGGATATACATGGCAACCCACTGCAGTGTTTTTCTTGGCGAGCGTCAAATACCTTGCAAGGGAGGGACTGTGCGTGGGTGCTCCGGGGGACAAACGCTCAGCTCACCAGTGCGCTGAACCGTGGAAGAAGGAGCGACCGGCGCTGGAAAGAGACCTGAGTTCACTACAGTTCTCCTGGCGAGGAGACCGTGAGAGAGGAGCCAGGAGACACCTGCCGGGAGACGCGCGAGTGGGTGGAAGAGGAGAGAGACCATCGACCGTGACCTGCGGTTGGGTTGGCTGCGGCATATTTCTGATGGAGAAATATGTTCCCTGGAGAGCCTTCGGGAAGTGGGGGGGGGGGCATCATCAGTAGGACTGGCTTAGAACCCTGCAAGAGAAGAAGTAGTTGGAGAAGTGAGTAATGTGAGCAAAGATTATTCCAACAGTGCCAAAATAAATACTGGGATATTTCTGAGTGATGAGAGGAAGTACATCTTTACGCTGTTTTATTTAAGCTGTAAAGGCCAGATGATGAGATCCTTTGGAAAGGGCAGAAAGTGGCTAAGGACTAAAGCAGAAGGGGCTTTCAGGCCTTAGGCAGCACCTTAATCAGTGGCTGCTAGGAAATTTAAAAAAGGAGACATCTGTGACTCTCCTCTCTATTCTAAGTTGCTCCCTGAATGAGTTTGGTTAGCCACGGCTTGATGCATGCTGCCGCTCTGATGTGCTTTAGGTTTGACCATGCAGGACCACTTAAACATATCAGTGCTTATGATCAGAGTCACTTTCCCCTCCCTTTTCTCTGATTCATTCAGCTGATGTGTTCCTAGTTGTTCTATTCCATAAAATACCTTCATTCCAAATATAACCTTGGTGGGGAAAAAATGCAGCAGTATTTAATGCACTAATATTCTTTGGGAACTAATTCAGATCACATGGTTTGCTTAATTATGCAATAATTAATTGAATAAGCCACAAGCAGATGGGTCCACCTGACACACTAAACCAAAACCAAATTTTGCCTTAGTGCAATATGTGAACGGAACTATAGGGGTTTATTTCTGAAGAAATATTCCAGGATTGAGTTATGTATAATTTACTTTTGAAGTCTGCCAACATTTCAAAGTGTTTGTACAGTAAAAACAGTTTGATAACGAAACATTCTTTGACAATGTTGTTTAAAGTCATTGAAGTTATTTGTCTATTGGATAACACCTCTTTTGGTCAGAATGGGTTCTGAATGTAAAAATGTTCATTTCCAATTAGTACTTGCACGTAAAAAATATATCGCTTCTCAGGGATATGCAATCCTTTGAAAAGTGTTATTGATGGAGACACACAGGATTGGAAAAGCTCTAAGGTCAGCCTACTGCTTTATATTTTAAAACAAGACATTGGAAATGCTAGTAGCCTTTTATATTTCCCTTTAGATAAATAACCACATCTAATTTTGGGTGAGGATTCTGCTAAGTGATTTCCCCCCCTAAAAGAAGCAGATCATCGTAATTTACTGTATACATCACACACAAAGATTATGTGTGAAAGTTGATAAAATCCATAGTAAAGTATAGAGTCATTAATTTAAGTCTTAAGTTCATAAAAGCCAAACTGAAAATATATAATTGATACCAAACTGAGAAGTATTAGGTATAGCTATTAGATGGGAAAACGATATCTCTAGGGTGGGGAGGGGATTGAGATAAGTAACATCTACTGCATTTGGGGGTACGGCCTAGCCAAAAACACATATTTCAGCATTGAATGAAATAGGTAAGTTAGGATTTACATTTTTACTTCCAAAATAATTGGCAAGATATAGTAGTAGTTGCCATTTTTATAGGAATTCCTGTGACAAACTCATAAAGAATAAACATGTCTGGGAGTCTGAGTTACCCTTTTTCATAGTAATATTTCTAAAGTTTATTTGTCATTTAGATTTGCCACTGAAAATTATCCTTAGGCAATAGTCCCACTGAGAAAAGTCTCATCAAGTACATTGTTATTTATTTTTGAGTAAATCTGTATTAGAGCTGTTATCCTGTTTTACTGATGAACGACATTCTGTCTTTTGCGGGTTGACTTCTAAGATATTCCCTAAATACAATGAATATGTATAGCACATTTAAGCTTCCAAATCAGAAGCTTTTTCTGAAAATGAGACAGGTTATGATAGTTAAAGTCAAAATATAATATTTTAGCACCTTAAATTTGGGCAGGGCACCTGCTGCCATTTAAAACATCTTTGTGCAAAACATTTTTTGCCACCTCTTCCCTTAATTTTATTTGCTGATTTTTTAAATTGAGCAAAAGTTAAGACTAAATGAGAAGTTTGGAATAATCATGACTGCTTTTAATTCATAATAGCTATCAATTAACGTAACATCAGAATTAATACAAAGAATCATTTATTTTACAAAATACCATAGTCTTCATTTACTGGCCGCAATTGGGAGCAGCAGTAGCTCCATTGCTAAATAGTACAGTCATAAAGTGAAATGTCACATGATTGTGACTGATTTACAACATCAGTTGGTTAGTTCCGGTTGTGGTCATTAAGCAAATCATCATGAATTGTTAAGTGCAATGTCACATGACCACAATTTGCGAGTCCTGCCAGCTTCCACACTGACTTGTTGGAAGCTAGATGTGAAGTTGCAAATGACCACCATGTGACCACAGGAGGCTGCAACCATTGTAAAAAAGCACCAGTTTCCACGTTGCCTGTAACATAATCATGTGATTGTGGGGACACTGTGATGGCTGCAACTGGACTGGTCTAAGTGTTGTAACTTTCAATGGTCAGTGAACAAATGGTCAATAAGCAAAGACTGTAAGTGTATTTTATTCAAGTAGTGAGCAAATAGTAAATATATGATATACATATACATAATTTCAACTTTTAGAAAAATGTATTTGGTAAGTAATCCATTAAATACTGCTACATGATGCAGACCAGAAGATGTTAGTGGTGCTGATAGTTTGCATGATGCATATTGTTTCTTTAATTGATGTACAACACTTGTTTCAGAAGAAGTAAAATCTGACATACGTGAGCACACACAGTTGGTGTTTGGAATGGGGAATTGATTTTTAAAATGTAATTTTCCTCCCACCCACTGCCACCAATGATGTCTTTTTGTATTCAGACTGCATAGGGATGTTTGAGCAGACTCCAAAAGGTTGCTTAACATTTGAGAACAATCAAAGGAATCAAATTATTATTGAGCGCAGATATGTATGAAGCTGTATGTATTTTCCAGTGATACAGCCTATATCCGAAATCAATTCAGGTAGATAACTTCTTAACAGATGGGAAAAACTGAATTGAATGAATCCCTCCACTGATACAAGAATGAACTGCTTGGGATTTCCTTGTATCTGAAATTATTTTTGTTTAGCTATTTGATTTATGTTGATGGTATTTTAGAGAGGATCGACCAGAGAGATTCTGGTGGAATGTTAAAAAGAATGTCCTAATGGTCGAAGCTATTTGACAGTGGAGCCATTTATTAAGTTTCCCTTTGCTAGAAATTTCCCCGCAGAAACTGGATTGACAGTTTTCAAGATTGCTTTTATTTGGATTCTTGTTCTTGAGAAGGAGATTGGACTCAATGCTGTCAAGAGCTCCTGCCAACTCTCTACTTCTAAAATAGTGTCTCTGTCACAGATACTTTCAGTTGAACACAGTGAAGATTGGGAGAATAAAGAGACGCAGGGAAAGGATAACATCCATTTCAGTTACATTAAATTATAATGCAATTCTATACAACTCCACTCAAAGGTAACTTCCACTGAATACAGAAGCCCTTGCTTCCAGATAAGTTGGACCAACTGCATTCTTGAGCTTGGTTTTAACTCAATGCAAGGAATATAGAGCTGTGCTAAAGGCAAAACAGAACAGGAAAGTTATATGGACAAGGGAGATGTTTGTGTCATCTTCTATTCTGAGAAAGAGTTCCAGGCATAATGGACTGAGGAAGTCATTCAAGGCAAAAAAGAAGGGCAGAAGTAGAGATGGAGAAATAAAGGCGATAGCCAAAGATGTTTTCCAATACAAGGGCAACAGCCTTTGGCAATGCTTGAAAATAAGCTATGTATAGGTGTGGTGTAGCATCAGCTGATAATTTACTGTACATGGTACAGTAGTAATTTGAGACTTATTTATTTATTTAGAGACCGCCCATCTCACTTGGAGGAATAGGCCGTTGTTTCTGCTTTTCTTGCCATATATCTTCAGACACTGCAGATAATATCTGTTAAGGGGGCATTGAGATAATAATTTAAGAGGCTCGGGCTTCAGAACTTTTCTGGGTCTTCTTTAGCCTTGTTGTCTACCTTTCCTTCCATATCCCAGAATGGGGGGAAATGATTTTATGTCTCTAACATCATGGGATGGGGTGATTGAAAGTAAAAAAATAGAAGGAAACGGCAGATAAGCATCGAAAGTCTTCTGTAACATCTTTAATTACTTTCTGGACACTACTACTACAACAAAAAGAGCTGAAATGCAGATGTACAAAATACGTTAAAGTGGGAATAGTGCAAGAAACACTCCCAACTCCTTCCTAAATAGAATAGTAGAGCTCCTTCTCTTCTTTACCTTGTTAGAAGTCTGAAGAGAAGCTGGAGTCAACACCTGAGAAGTTGGAAAGCTAATGGTATGAAAATGAACTCAGAAAACATAGTGAGAGACAAATGGTGTGTTGAAGGTTCCTGGAGACCACAAGGGAGGTACATTCCAATCATGATAAAACATCCAAAATATCTTTTAGGCACACACACACCCTTATCAACTGACATCACATCTAAGGCAAAGGTTATACCCACTGAGCCTATCCTGTTTTTATTACTGTACTGATTTTACTAATAAAAATTAGTTGCATAGCTTTGAGTTCTCCAAACTTGGAGAACTCCAACAAAATAATACATCAGCCCCAAATCAGTCAGTACTGTGTCAGTGTAAGGTTTTCTCCCTGAGACGGGCTCAAATGTAGGAATGAAGGCAACTTTATAGACCCAAGGAGGAAGTTGCTATTATCAGGACATGATTGTTCCATGATAGTATACAAGGGTGTAAAACATGTGAACAGACCAAAGGAAATAAAAACCAATTCATAATTGGAAAAAAATGCTTTCCGTATATCTTCTGTATCAAATTTTCTTTATACTTTTATGGGCATTCCTTGAATTGATGAACATCTTTCCACAGAGACTGAGAGAGCAAAGGAAGCAAGTAAGACTGAAGCATTTGTCCCTGGGGTGTAATGCATGGTTTGTTAGTCCTTAAAATACAAAAAGGAAAGGAAATGGGAGTGCTATAAGACAATGGACCTTTTGTCATTGTGGTTAAAATGCCTGGCAGAGAGGGTTGAGACCATTAGGAGTGCATGAGTGAGAAGATTTTTTTACTCTCCTTTCCCTTGAAATAATCATTATAGTTTGCTTCTAAAGCTACATGGGACAGAGCTCACTGACTTGGAAATGCATTTATAGTAACTCTTCTTTGGCCCTCATAACTGTTGCAGTTCAAAATGAAAGAAACTCTGCAACTGAACAGGTATGAAGACAGGTTTGGAATTCTAGGTCACATCTTCACTTGTTCTTAACCATGAAAGAAAACCAGAAGTTTCCTGTGTTGCATTGGTCTTGCTGATGAGCAAAACAGCATTTTTTTTTGTTGCAAGTTGGAAGCAGTGGTTTTTCTCCCAAGGACAGTCCCAGAGCTATCAAGTCTACTAGGTTGGAAGGAAATCAGATCATTAATTTGGTACTGAAGCCATTGAGGCAGGTTAGGGATGATGAATTTCATGCTGGGTTTGTTTTCTGGATCACAACTTAAGGAAAGGCCTACCTGGAAAAGTTACCATTAAGCAAGACATGCTTGATTTTCTCTTGAGGAAGCAAAGCAAAATGAATTGTAGTGGTATGGGTATGATAGAATTATAATCTTAATAGGTTTGGGAATGTTTCCTCTTGCGTTTCCCATTGATTTCAATGACTTAAACAGGGTGTGGTTTTGTGTCCCTTTGTAATCTTCACACTCATCTTTCCCTATGCTAACATTCAGATTCCTCCCAGCCTCTCCTTTTCCAAAGAAAGGTTTGTTAAACATCAGTTATGATGGGAAGTCCATCACTTTTCACGGTTACAGCTTCTACCTTGAATTGTTCTTGTTATGAAGCTTTTTTTTAACTAGTGTTCCTTTGAAAACTGCCTATATATAGCTTAAATTAATTAGTTTGTATTGGCACTCTGGAACAAGAGAGAAAAATAATTAACTATTTCAAGATCTTTTTTCAACAAATAGTATCACTAAGGCAGGTATCCTTCTATTCCTGATGTGGGTTTTTTTTCTGTCATATGCCACTTGCTTCTGCAGCATGTGCAAACTGGTTAAGCATCCTTTCCCCCCATCAAAGTCATTAATAACAGTTTGGGATACTGTAGTAGTGGAAGATCAGAAGCCCCACTCAGTATTATCTTTCTGTTTTCTTAACAAGCATAACTCACACCCCCTCACAGGGGTGGTGAGTGAGAGTGATAGCATGTTCATTATGGATACCATGAGCAAATGACATAATTATGTAATATAAGTTTAATTGGTCGATATTCAGTACAAAACCCACTTGTGTGATGTAGTAGAAACGTGTAACTAATATGAAAGCACTTAAATTGGACTAGAAGAAAAATTAAGATATTCCATTTCTTTGAAGAGCTCACATACAGTATGTGCTAATTCATTGGAATAACATTCATGAGAAAAAATAAAGCTTTATTTAAGTTTATAGATAGGAGCTTATAAAATGATGTGGATATTTATGAAAATAATCTAATTGGATATTCATCATATGTCAAGGAAAGCTGATAAGTAAGCAGGAGAGCTTAAAGTAATGGGAACTCATATCAATAAACCATAATATGATTTATTTGGTTTTATTGAGGATGATAGATGAATCAGCAACGATGGTATGCTCCACATATAGGGGCATAGTGCAAACATGAAGACAGTCATTGTCATTGTGAAATTGCTTTATTTCTTGTCCTAGCTTAAGGGTATGCAAACCTTTTAGACAGATAGCTAAGAGGGCTGTGTAGATCTTCAAGATGGAATTCTCTTTGATTAAGGGTCAAGTGAAGCATTCCCTCAAAAGTGATCATAAAATGTTGCCTGTTTCATACTGACTGCCTTAGTCTTCATGCATTAATTTAGAACTAGATATACAATATCTTGCCTGCAAAAATCCAGATAACCACTAGATGTAAGGATAGATCCTTGTGGCTGGCTGCCATCTAGTAATTGTCTAGATTTTTGCACTCTGGATATGTATAATATGTCTAATTACAACAGTAATTCTTCTTTAGCTATAGTTTGTAGTTCCCTGAGAAGTAGTTTTCTTGCATAGAACCTGTCAAGATAAATACCATCTGCCCGGCACTAGTTTATTGGGCACATTTGAAAGTTTAAGAATATGTTATGGGTTAGAAAGAGATTCAGATTGATACCTTCCTGATTAAAGGGAGGGGAGGGAATATGGTTAGGCTTGCAAGATTGCCTTACGGTAGTCTACTCAGTAAGATTTGGTTCTAGCCATTCATATAGTCTGTTTCCTAATCCGATCATCTTCAGAGGTCTGATATCAGTCTTGTTAATCTATGTATTCTCCTCCCTCCCACTAATACCCTAAGGAGGACCCAGGCTTCCTAATGGTTTCCCTGTTTCTCAGGCTCAACACATGTTTTTCCACATGCTGTTGTAATCATCTCAATCATGGCACATACAGGGCTTGTTTAATATAAGACTGCAGAAACTCAGAAGAAAATTGATTTAAAATATGTCTATTTTTGAGACCTTGTTTTGTTTATGCAAAGACTGTCAGTTTAGTAAAGTGTTATACGTGGTGCCATGTTATGGAGCATTTTCTGCACTGCTTAATAAAGTCTACTGCTGGAATTTTAGCAAAGCATCAGAAATGGTCACATTAAAATCAACATCCTATCCATTAAAGGGCAGTTGGAGGTACTTATAGCCTTTGTTCTTGGAAATCAGGTTGGCTTTTCTAGTAGGGATAATCTTGATAACTTGAATATAACATAAACGTATACAAAAGTGAATTTGCCATCCAAGAAGAGACTTCCATTACATTACAGACAACCAGGATGCCAGAAAGTAGTTATAATGTCCCCCACTACAAAGGTTCCAAAGCTGGGAAAATGTCTTATTCATTTATTTATTTAATTTATATACTGCCCATCTGTCTAAAGGTGACTCTATGTGAATTACAATCAACCAATAAAAATCCCAATATAAAACATTAAAACAATAAATAGTAACATTACATTAAAATTGACAAAGTTGGGGAGAAAGGGAGCAATATGCACCCTGGGAGAAGGGTCTTATCTTAATCCATTAATCACCTTCAAAATGACTTATTCTTATGGGGCATCCAGACTTATCACAAGAAAAGAGCTTTCTTGTGGAAATATTGCTTCTGAAGCAGGGAAATTTGAATGCAAATGACTTTATTTCTCAACCTTAGCAATTCTAAGATGAGTAGATGTCAACTTCCAGTATTCCCCAGCTAGTATAGTTTGAGGTAAAAAAAGAATTAAACTTTATTATACCATGATATTATTTTCACACTGATATCACATTCAGTTTTGAATATTAAATTACAGTTTAATTATGCTCTGAGTGAAGAATTATTTTCTTTTGTTCTTATTTCTTTTCTAATCAACCTGGTTGTAGTGCTAGGAGAAAAAGGAAAAAAATATCTGTTTTTCCCCATGCTTGACCGCAAGATCCTCTGTGCAATGGGTGGACCAGAAATATTTCAGAATAATGATAATGATTGCAAGCAACATCATGACTGAGTTTCCAGAACTAATCATTGGAAACTTTACTAAGGATTTGAATATAAATATAGTAAAAACTACTGGGACCATCAAGTTGAGAAGGTTTTGGAAAATGAGCAGTTTAAGGTCTCATGGAATTTTAAGATCCAAACAGATAGGCATTTTGCTCATATTATGGATGATATAACTTTTATTAAAAAGAAGAATGTCTAGTTCATTGATGTTGCTATTCTAGGTGATGCTAGGACTGAGGAAAAACAATTGGAAAAAGTTATAAAATATTGTGACTCGGAGATTGAAGTTGTATGCATATGGAAAAAGAAATCCGTTGTTGTATCAATTGTGATTGGAACCTTTGTTCTGCGCCGTGGTGGCACAGTGGTTAGAATGCAGTACTGCAGGCTACTTCTGATGCCTGCTGACTGCCAACAATTTGGCAGTTCAAATCTCTCCAGGGTCAAGGTTGACTCAGCCTTCCATCTTTCCAAGGTTGGTAAAATGAGGACCCAGATTGTTGGGGGCAATATGCTGATTCTGTAAACTGCTTAGAGACTGCTGTAAGGCACTATAAGTAGTATATAAATCTAAGTGCTATTGCTATTGTCGCAATACCTAAAGAACTTCCTTGATAGCTGGAAATATTGAATTTATCAGCCCTGAACATCCCAATTTTCAAAAACAAAAACAAAAACACTACCCTCCATTCTGCTTGGAACTGCCTAGTTGCTACCTTACTAATTCTTAGCTGCTTGGTAAGGACTTGAATTATTAAGATTCCACCAATCTCAGACTGTGAATTTAATTGTAGATTACCCACACATAATAATAAATTTACTTGGAATAGCTTATATCCTATAATGATACCTTGACTTAACACCATCAATGAACAATATCTGTGTATTCCAGGCCTTTGGGAAAGACTCAATAAGTGGATAAAAATGCTAAATCCTGTCTAAACATCTGGCTGACTTTGTGGCCAACCATAATAATAATTGCTGCTATGTGGAAAACTAGTATCTTTTTTTATAGTCTGCATCACTGGAAACAAAACTAATGGTATTATATTAGATGTTGGCAATGTTTCATTGATAAATAATAACTGAATTCACACATCAAGTTAACAACATAATTTGGTGTGAGATTATTGTCATGTGTGAACTCATTCACTGAGAATTCGGAATACAGTTGATGGTCTAACAAGATATGTGAACCTTTAGTATTGAATTTGCTTCAGTAAAACATATTTAAAGAAGCCAATATGTGCAAACCTATCCTAAAGCCAATCTTGGTTATAATTTACAAGAACTACTACTCGCTCATTTCTATGATGATTTTATAATTTCTGTTTTTCTCTTACATTTTAAAGAAAGTATCATCAAGTACAGTTAACAAAACGTTCCTCATCCAGAGGATACTTCTAATCCCTTGAGGTTTTTGACTTGGAAAATCTAATTCTTTTTAGATGAACGCATGCACTTGTGAAACAGTACAAAGATAATTAGATTTTAATAATGTGTTTGTTTTGTTCCAGGATCTAGTTCAGGATTCAAATGGAAAGGTCCCAAATTAAACATAACAGGAGCGCACCAAGTCATACAAGAAGGGGATACGTTAAACATCTTGTGCAGGTAATTAGCTTGGCTGAACTGACTTTTGCATTTGTCCCTTGGCTGCTATAATCTTAAGTCTGGATGCAGGGTAACTTTAGGCTAAGCCTAAGTAGATATTGGTTGAGGCACCAAAGCTTAAGGGGTGCTGACACTGCTCCTGCTTCAAAATCATTCCAAAAATGCAAATCTTGGTATCAGTGGGAAGTGATGTCCTCACTCAGTGTGGCATAGAGGTATCATATACCCATGATCTGGCACACTTTGGGTGGAAGAGAGATCCTTCATTGGAAGGGCTCTTTGCTTTTGTGTTATTTTTGCTTTTGCAGAATGCAATGGGGAAGACCCCAAATAGCTAACTGTAATAAAAATGAAAGCTATAAAGTTAATTCTAATTTCACCTTTTTCTTAATCTGGACTTGCAGTGGAGATGCGCCCCATTCTTGGTTTCTGCCTGAAACTCTAAGTAGGAATGACAACCGGTTGAATATAATGACTTATGCTTGTGGAAGGCACAACAAGCAGTTCTGCAGCAGCCTGACTTTGAACAGTGCTCAAGCAACTGACACGGGATATTACAGCTGCAAATATCCATCCTCAAGTGAAGTAAAAAAGAAGATTGTATCTAAAATATATGTATTTATTAATGGTAAGATCTTATCTTTTTAAAAAGAATTTTACAGATTGCTGCATTTCCACAATAGCTAAGGGGAAAAGACATACAGTGGTACCTTGGTACTCGACTGCTTCAAAACTCATCAAATTTGGTATTCAATTCATTTGGATGAAAAAATGTTGTCCCGGTACTTGTTGTTTCTTTGGTACTCTAAGCACTGCAATAGGAAAATGAGGGTGGCTGAGGACAGGAAGTCAGTCATGCCAGAAAGGTCACTGCAGAAGGTTTGTCAAAGTAAGGGATGGCCACAGAGGGCAGACAGGAAGTCAGTCATGCTGGGAAAGTCACTGACATAGGAAAGGAACAGACAGGAAGTCCTTCCCGGTGAAAAAAAAAAGGTCATGTGGTAAGTCACATGGCTTGTTTGACACTTGTCATTTTAAGTACTTGTTGCACTTCTTGGAACCAATTCACAACAAATTTTGAGGTACTACTGTATTTATACATGAATTGCAACCCATTTGCTATAACATCAGAAAAACTACCTGAAAATGTTGTTGACTCACTCTGTGCTTGGACACTTAGGTCCAAAACTGATATGGTGTAGAAGACCTTCAACTGGATTTCCTAACCACTTTTGTTTCCATGGTTCCAAAGTAACTTGTGAATGTGTGATTAAATGTACACTTGACAGCTAAAGAGGCGTTGCAAGGGAAAGATACAATCAGATACCATACACTTCCACATTGAACTTGGATAATGATATCAAAACAGTTCCCCATTCTTTGTTTTAAAACAAAATCCTCTCCATACAGCCACAAATTCTAACTGGCTAGTGCAATAATGCACTTGATATCTGTTATTTAGCTACAGTAGATCATTATATGGGTGTGAGGCTTTGTTTGCACTAAAACTGTCTGAGAATAAGAATTAAACTAGGTGACAAAATTAGTGATTATTGGGGGGGGATTTCTTTGAATTTTGGAGGCAGTTTAGTAGGTTTTTGAAAAAGAAGTTAGTTAAACCTATTGGAAATTTTGTTTTGAAAAAGAAGAAAAATATTCTGCTGAAACTTGATAATGTACTACTTGTTTCAGGAGCATATTCTTGTGTGTATAGAGGTGGCAAATATTAGGCCAGGACAATTATGTTAAACTGCAGACATTCTGTCCCTTGGTTAAGTCTTTTGTCTTATAGTTTAACTTATCAACACAATTTGGCTCTCTTTAGAATTTTTAATAAAGATTGGGAAGTGGCCATATACCTCTTGCAGTAGACATACTATTGTGGTGTTGGATGAAAATGCAATATTAAAATTATTCATTAGCCTTATCTGAAAGGAAGCAGACCAGAAGTGTTTTAGAGTATGATTAAAGTATTATGTAAACCATGTCCACAGTATGAAATACACAGATGTTAATGTCCATGCTAGGATAATGCTGTAAATGTATCTTAACCAAAAGGTGTGACATACCAAATCATTGCCAACAGAAAAAACACTGGAATGTCATGAAGCACTATTACGGATGTTTAGGAAATTAATGTTTCATTATTTAGTTTGTTGATACTTGACTCACATCCATTAATCAACTCTACTCTAAAAGACAATCTTGATAATCTTGACCATGTGACTTTTCTATTGTCATCAAAGCAAAGTAAAAGATACCGTCCTTACAAGATGCACAAAATTGTTACAAATACTTTCCTTCCATTGGTTTTTTAAGAATTCCCATTGAAAGTGTGTGTGTATATGTATGCATATGTATATGCATATGTATAAAATAAGATTTTTGAATGACCATATTAATAGTACATTATACAGTGATTACCAAATATTATCTACAATATTTGGATATTATTAATGAATTTGTATTTCCAAAAAGCATAAAACTTTCATTATTTATATTTGAAACATTGCTAACATTAAATTCTTCCAGATTTATTTTTTAAATCATCTTAACCTGTTTTATTCCTTTCATGCATAAATGTCCCAAATACAGCTTTTTTAAAAATATAACTTTCTTCAACCTATGCTCATTGGTAAATTTAATTGCTCTGTTTACATATGGACAGCTGTACCTTTTATAAGATATGAAGGTCTATTTGTTTCTGAGAAATTGGACTGAAAAAAGAGAATCTTTTGAAACTAACATTCGCACTGTTGCTAATCTGATGGGGGTGGAATGCTTAAATCCTATCCTTACAAGTTCACAATTTTCTATACATTGGAGGTGTGTGGAATGCTGACAAATTGATCCTAGAGTGAAGATTTTGCCTCTCAGAAGCAATCAAACTGATTCGTAACTGAAGCACATCTCCCCACTCAGCCAATCTATTGTTGTTGATGGTCTGAGTAAAGCAATACAGAACTCAGTAGATTTGAAGTAAGGGTTCCACTTTACTTGTTAGATTTATATCCTGGCTACTGCTCAGGAGTTCAAGATATCACATAAGGCACTGTCTTTGCCTATTTTTCCCCCACCACAACTCTGTGATAGGACAGGCTGAGGGAGTAAGTGGTACCAAAATACCTAAGTCAGTGTTTTGTATCATCATCAGCTAATGACTGAATGAGGATTTCTAGGAGTTGAAGTCTACCAACTTCAAGTTGATGAGGCTAAGAAACACTAATCCAGAGAGTTTCCATGGATGAAATGCAGTAGGATCTGGTTGTCCCCAGTGCCTTAAGCAACATACCATCTGTCCCTCTGTGCATTGCTTAGTAAAGTGCTCCAAAGGAACATTTTAAGTTTAAAGTTTAAATGCCACCATAGGAAGTTCTTTTTTCTATCTATGTGATAGAGAAAAGGATACCATTTTCCCCAAATGATCAACTTTGTATTTTATTATCATTTTCAGTATATAAACAAATAAAGTAAATTATGCCAGACATTGTTTGCCATTTCAGCTGTCATATAACTAGATCAGCCCATAGTAATGGAGATAAAATATGGCAGAGTTGCTGGTTGAGTGAAAAAAAAATAGGAATAGACAAAAAGAGCCATCAAGAATACTAGAATTATTATTTCCTGGAAGACTATCTATTTAAAATTAAGATTGTGACTAAGCTTGGATTGTTTCCTATGGTGGCAATTTGTGTAGCTTTTCCAGCATTTTGGCAGGTTGCAGTATTTAGAAATGCAGAATAAATGTTTACAAATGCAGAACCAGGATCTGGCAGGAAAGGGAGAATGTTTCTCTTGACTTAAACACTTCACACTTCCTGTAGATTGATCAATAGAGACAATGAACCAAATAAAAACAGAGAAGATTTATACAAAAAAAATTCAGTCCACTAGGAAGGACAATCTAATTCAAAAGAGTTACTAGTGAATAAATGTACTCCTGAATGTTTTGAACTTATAACTGTAGCAGTAGCCAAATTCATGTATCCCAATAAGCTGGAATGTGGTTTTTGGCTCAACATGTTCTTGTGAAGTGAGCCATTGCAATTTGTAAATTATAGTTAATGATTTAGTATTATGTCCAGACCAAATACCAGCTCTGAGGCCTCCTGAACTACCTGTAGTTGCATCACCAAATTTCAGCAGAGAAGTTGCCAAACATAGATGGGAAATACGCAGTAACTTTATTGGAAGTCCTAAAATTGGTTTAACATATTTTTAGAGAAAAACAAAAACAAGAATGAAAAGAAAATTGGACAAAAACTTTGGCCACTGATAGGCTTCCATCTCCCCAAAGGTGTTTTTTTTTAAACCTCCTGAGGAAATGTCGAGTGAATTGTATCCCTCAAGATCCCTGAAGATTTGTCCATATTTTATGTTTGATAGATTATTTGGATAACACCGAGACATTCACATAAAATATCTGAAAAGTAAATCTTTGGTTTAAAAACATATTTTTGATTTCTAAAGAGAAGGAAACCATACTGTGGAAGGTATACGCTTGTTAGTATTCTTCTCAAGAAAAGGCAAGGTTGTTTTGTAATCTACGGCTGTCACCTTTGGTTGCAACTAGACCATGGACATAATTCTTAGAACAAAAATGTTTTTTTGTATCCTGGATCTCTTTCCTGTCATTTCTTCAGAAGATGACAGTGACCCCCACTAGTACACTATGGGCAGCAACAACTGGTGACATAAAGTCTAGAGACTTGAGGCAGCTCTTCCTTGTACTTAAAATGGCCTGCAGGTTATACATACAGGAAACTGCTTTGCAACATTTGCTGTTTTTGGAAAATAGCTTTTAATTTTGTGACAAGGATGAATGAGCCTTAAGGGAGTAGTAACAAGCAACATTTCACTGGAGGTACAACATCTTGGTTGACCCGTTTTTGTAACTGTAACTCCTACAAAACAAAGCAGAATAGAAGGGTTTTAAAAAAAGTCTGTCTTTTCCTTGGATGATATTAAAAAAGGAAACATTAGGTTTTTTTGATATTTAGGGTTCGCCCCCCTTCCTTTCCTCCTCATCTTAACCAGCATGCAATATTTTTCAATTCAAATGTATTTTTGAAGCACTATATTTGACTTGCTTGAAGTCTTTCCACAATTTTTTGATGAATAAATTCAAGATGAATACATCAATAAGCTAGGAAAGGGTTTGAATTGCTAATAAAAACCTTTCTCCATTACTTTGGGTGACTAAAGCATGTAACTGAGATAAATCACTATATGGCAGGGCTGTCAAACTCCTGGTCCACAGGCTGGATGTGTCACATGCTGGCCATGCCCACGCCCGGTTTAGCAAAGGAAGGAAAAGTCCTGATATATCACGTGACGCTGCCATGGCGACTTGAGTTTGACACCCTTGCTATATGGCATAATTAAATGGGGAATGTAATTCATCAGGTAATGGGTTTTGTTGGCATTTTCTTATGTCATTTATTGTGATTTTCTTCTCTTATTGCAGACACACAAAACCCATTTATCAAGCTACATACAAATGTACCAGTAATGATACGTACAACTGATGGAGAAGAGCTGATCATCCCCTGCAGAGTTACAGCACCTGATATCCATGTTAAATTAAGAATGGTAGACTTTTTTATTACTTGCTATATGCATTGCTCATTATTTATTTAATTAAAATTGTTTCATTCAGATACATTAATGCAATTAATACATCAACCTTTGTTGGATGTGTTAGTATTCAGTTTAGATGAAGTCATTGGCATTATTTCAGCTTATGTTGCTCAGAGTGGATGGGAAATTTTCTAAAAGGCACTAAGACAGCATTATAATGATAAAAAACATCTGTACTTCAGAGACTAATTATTTATTTATTGCTATAGAGAGGAAGTAACACCTGAGACAAAACTATGGAACGCTTGCTCAGTCTATATAGCGGTCTCTGTAGACTATTGCTGGTTTCATGAAGGACATAATAGCATTACAACTGTGTGTCACAAGTTCTGGTCCTCTTGGGATGGGGGTACGTTGTCACAAGGCACGTAGAAAAGGGATGGGTCTTGCGTAATTCAGTAACTTGGTTTGCATAACTGAAATACACACAACCCCTATGTGCTAACTAGTTTGGGTACAAATCATGTGTTCTAAATCTGTCTTTTGATGATATTTTATATTTCTCCCTGTTGCCATTGGAGTGCCTTCAATCTCACCATATGTGTTGTCTTGCATGACATCTGGTAAAAAACTGCATTGCTGAGTGTTCATTGGTCCATGGTCATACCGGGACCTTGGGGGTCTCTGGTGTGCCAACAAAGTGGACTCAGAGGCTGGATGCAGCCTGCACAATCTCCGTTCCTTTCCTTGTAGTCCGTAGCTAGTCAGCGCAGGCAAAGCAGGCTGTCTTTGTTTTATTAACCTAGAGAATATTTACAAAGATGCTGCTGATTGTGAAGGATGAGAAGGTGGCAGCAAGTTGTTGGATTTTTGGATTTGTGCAAAAATGATCACGGCTGAGGAAAGACAATTAGTCTTACAGCACAGCTTAAAAATTCAGCTGAGTCTGGTATCACTTTTTCCAATTAACATATTTTATTTAAAAGCATAAGCTTTCACAAAGAGCTGGTTTGGTTTAGTGGCGTAGCAGTGTAGTAAAGCATTACCAGAAATCAGGAGACTGTGAGTTCTAGTCCTGTTTTAGAACCATAAGGCCAGCTAAGAGATTATGGGACAGTCCCTCTGTCTCAGTCCTAGGGAGAAGGGAAGGACAAACCACCTCTGAAAAACAATGCCAAGTCCAAGTAGTTTCCAGGAGTCAAAAATGTATTGAAAGGCACACACACACACACACTATCCACCAAAGTTTTCTTGATCTGGATCTCAATTCATCAGATGCTTAGAGTGGCTAGATCAGGGGTGTCAAATTCAAGACCTGTGGGCCAGATGTGGCCCGTGGGGTGCTTAAATCTGGCCCGCACGGGCGGCCTGGAAACAGCAAAGGACTGGCCCGCAGTGCCTCTGCCAGAGAAAATGGAGAGCTCAGGGGGGCCATGTGTGGCAGAGGGCTATCAAAACAAACTAAAAAAACAAAGGGAGAAATATTTCCTCTTTTGCATTTGAGCATGCAAGAAGGGACAGGAATGAAGAAAGGGAAAGAGGAAAGACAAAGAAAAAGAAGGAAAGATGGGAAGAGAACAAGGAAAGAAAATTAAGGATAGATGAGAAGGAAGAAGAAAGGAGAAGGAAGAGAAGGAAAAAGAAGGGAAGGAAGGAAGGAAGGAAGGAAGGCAGGAAGATTATCATGAGAGTGCGGGAGGGTCTCAGGAAAGTCCTGCCTTAGCACTTGGCCACCACAGGTGCCCCCAACACGAGTCCTGTGTCACCCCCCCATGGCCATACCCATCCCTGGCCATGCTCCCCCCAGCCACACTCCCCTACACATACACACCATC
>JANHFL010008757.1:63342-94955 GCA_032468155.1 Oxyrhabdium leporinum
GGAAGGAAGATTATAATGAGAGTGAGGGAGGGTCTCAGGAAAGTCCTGCCTTAGCACTTGGCCACCACAGGTGCCCCCAACACGAGTCCTGTGTCACACCCCCACGGCCATACCCATCCCTGGCCATGCTCCCCCCAGCCACACTCCCCTACACATACACACCATCCCTCTGAGGTCAAATGTAACCCTGATGCGGCCGTCAATGAAATCATATTTGACAAGATATATATATATATATCTTGGTAAGATATAAACTGGGTTGAACTGGGAAGGGGAAAAGGGATTGAAGGATCCCTATCTTCCCTTCTCTTCTGTCCACTACCCACTTCATGCATGTGATGAAGTAAACTTTATCTCGCAAAATATTATGTTCTTTAATATTGTTAGTTTGAAAAGCTGCTGGCAGAAAGACCCTTCTGGTTTTTTCAGTACCAAAATCCAACATAGGTCTGCTACATCGTCCCCCTGTCATATTTATTTCCTCCATGTCAAAGTTTCTGGCAAACAGGACATCCTAAGCAAAGCTATCTAAGGAATAAGGTACTTTACTAAGACAACAGCATCTCCCATGCTGTTGGTTGCGGATCTATCAGCCTAGATTACCTATTCACAAAATGGAAAATTCTTTTACAGCATGGCTACTGATACTTCAGCATTCACAGATTTTTTTTAATTGTTAGCTTCTAAAAGTCATGATGATGACATAGGCAGCTATACAAATTGAAATAAACAAATAATATAAAAGGGCAGTCTTGTTTATGCAGGATGGAAAACAGAAAACTCACGCTATATTGTATGTACAGTAGGTAACTTACATTTACCTATTATATGTAGGGAAAGTTCATCACTCACAAAAGGATTACATTTTCATGTAGACTAATTTTTAATTTATTCTTCTATTGCCTTTAAAAAAACAGTTGTCAAATTCCAGCTGCTAAGTACGTAGTTCCAAAGAATATTACCTGCAATTTTTAGCTTTTTTGCACAATTTTACCGTATTTAAATAATCCAGTACTTTCTGCCAAATGTAGACTAATATAAAGAAATAATAAATTTTGTCTCAAAGGTTAAAAATTACTTGAGTCAGTGTAAGCTGATAAATCAGGAAAGTATTTTAATATTCTTGTTACTTTTTTTTTTGCTCCAGGACTTGCCTATACTAATTGTTTTCAAGATGCAGTTATATTTTATTTTAGTTCTCATTCTTAATAACAATACTATCAGTCCACGTTATGCTTTAAAGAATAATTTACTGTATAGTTTGCTTTTCAAGTTTAGCAAGCTGTGCAACATCAGCTACTACAATTTCTAAGTCTTGGTTTACGTTGGGATAAAAACCTGAAATTTTCTAGCTTATTTGCAAGTCCCACTGACATTATAAAATGACCCTTAGTGTGGTCCACATTTTCAACATAAGTTTGGTAACTTTATTCATCCTACACATTTATTCCAGAGTCATATGCCAATGGTAGATAATTTTCTAAAATTTATCTTTGAAATTGTAACATAGGGTGAATTTCAGTTTTTTTCAACCACATGTTTTCCCACTATTACATTCCAACAATAAGTTATAATCAAAGTTCTTATATCATTTTATCTATTTCACATTTTAGCAAGAGTTTATACATTTTAGCAATTTCATGTTCATTGTTTGTACATAATTCAATGTGAAATTCTATCTTCTGCTGCTCAATTCCAAATGTGTGATTGTGCACTTTAGATCTTTCTCTTAACTGTGTGTATGAAAATTGTGAAAACTAAATTCTTCTTCAGTCACTTGCTGTCATGGTTTCAGTTATGTTACCAGCAAAGGCATTACAAAATAAGGACTTACACTTTTATTCCTTCGATTTTTGTAAACTATGCATAAGCTTACTTAATGGCTGACAGAATCTCCTGAATCAATGGGCATACCGCTTATTGTCAGCATCTGCATCTGCAAGGATAAATCAGTTCAAAGAACAAAAGAGACATGCTTCTATTTGGCAGCAGGAACCACAATATAATCTCCAGCATTCAAGGCACTCGAGAATCTCAGCCAGCAGGTTATAAAATAACAGGCAATATGTGTATTGTAAGACACACTCCTCCCATTATTTCAATAGTTATTATGGCTTCCTAGCAGATTCTGCAAAGATAAAGGAGTATATGCTACTGTGATATGAGCTGTGACTGCTGTTCATTCTGTTAAAACATATCATTGTCTAAGCAAACAGCAGAAAGTGAAGGGAGGGGCCTTCCTGTGCACTTTAGTCCATGTAATCCATGATGACAGAATCCAGACAGAAGGCAGGCTGACAGTTTGAAGTATTTGTCAGTGTGTGAAGGAGATGTGAGGGGAGTTGGCCTGAGAGAAAGGGACTGACCCAAAGTCTTCCCCCTGGTTTTCATGCCTTAGGTGGACTCCCGATCTCCTGGTTTCCATCAGCACCTTAAACACTAGATCAAAGTTAATTCTAAAGACCAAAAGTTTCATTCTAAAGGACAGTGATACTTCAACTAATGTGACCAACCACTAATCTTGTGAAAAAAACAAAAAAACAAACAAAAACCCCCACCAAGGGTTAGGAATTTTTTAATGGAGTTCTGTATCTTAAAGTCACCAAAAATGATTATTTGTATATGTTCATACAGTATTGGGTGGATTCATGACCCCATAAGTGTGATGTTACATGCTAATACAGTACTTGATACCAGAGTCCTTAACTCAGTTTTGCATGTTGCTGAAAAAGTGTTCCTCTTTCAGACTGACTACATTTTATGCTGCTCAGACCTTTCTGTAGAATTGGAAATAACTGATATTGCAGTTACGTTGTGATAATGTTTTAAACAATACTGGTCAAAGTGATTCTCCTGGTCCCCATCCCACCCATCAGTTCTCATTCAGTTTAATGGAAGAGAATTTACTTTCAAAATATATTTCAAAGGCAGTCAGAATTGTGAAGAAAGTAATGGGATGTCTATGGAGATTCTCAGTCATCTACATCATGGTTTCCCAAAGGTGCCTTTTCAAAAGACGACTGTACTTTCTTTGTTTTTCCTTGAAGACTTCTCATCCAAAAAGCTTCTTCAGTTCTGACTGAATGGTGAGAAGTTGGAAGAATTTATATTCCTTGTAGTCATCTGGTCATTTGTACCTTTTCTGTGAGTCGTTGAGGCCACTTGGAGGTTTATCTGTGATGGTTCCATACCCATTTGCACTATTCAGGTGAAACCTGAGTAAAAGTCTAAGTGGCCTCAATGATTCTCCAAAAGAGTGCTAATGATCAAATGACTGCCAGGAATATAAATCCTTCCCCCACCATTCTATCAGAACTGAGGAAGCTTCTTGGATGAGAAGCGAAACATCTTCAAGGAAAAACAAGTACATCCAGTTGCTTTTTGAAAAAGCATGTTTGGGAAAACTAATGGGATGTAGTAGTACTCTTGTACTTATTTAACAATAACACACAGAAGCAAAGAGAAAGAAGCTTGTGTAAAGGACAAGGATTAGTAACCCCTTCTAGAAAGCATGCATCGCAGGGTCAGAAAAACCACATTGTTTGTGTACATGCAGTGTTAGTTCAGGTTGGATTCATGTGTTCATTACACAATCCCTCCAGAGTCCCTAGCTTCCTACACACAGCAAGATGAAATACCTCTCTTTTTCAGTAGCTATGCTACTATCACAACTAACAGGGAGTTTTGCTTTTGAGAAATTGTTGGAGATACTTTTTCTCACAATTGCTTTAAACACATCTGTGGTCGAGAAGTCGGACCAGCTATCATTTTAAAGATCAGTAATGAAAAGGGGAGAGGGGGGCTGGCAGTTTTTGTCATTGAGTTCTCTAAGAAGAATTTCAAATTATCTAATGCTGCATTCATAGATTGTGGTTTGTATGTGGAGCAATATGTATGTCATATATATGTGTGTATGTGTGTGTATGTATATGTGTATACACACACACATACATACATATATACTTGTATAAAAAGTGTGTGTGTGTGTGTGTGTGTATCTCACACATATACACAATAGAGTTTGATCATCATGAATGTGGGCATGTGATGGAAGATCCACAATGTCCACAGTTTTGTAGCTTTGGAACATTTAGAAACCAACAGAGGCAAGGTAGGAAAAAAACAACAAGAAAAAAATGCAGTGTATGACTTCAGGAATCCTTTCCAGCTCCTTTACCTTTTCTTCTGTGTGATAGAATAAAGTGTTGTATACACCCCTATTTCCCTGCTTTCTTCTTGTGTTACAAGGACAGGGCAACCTGAATATTATCTGCTCTGAGTCAACAGATCACAAGGAAAGAGAAACCAATGTTTCTCAACCTTATCAACTCTAAGATGGGTGCACTTCAATTCCCAGAATTCTCCAGCCAACAAGTTGATCCACAATCTTTAAAGTTGCCAAAGTGGAGAAACATTGGTTTAGAAAAAAATAAATTGCATTACTGCAAGCTTGCTGTTCAGCTACTCTCCTAGAGCATTATATTGGGGGGTCTAGAACAGGGGTGTCAAACTCGTGTCATCACGGCAGCATCACGTGATGTATCGTGCCTTTTTTCCCCTTTGCTAAGCCAGGCGTAGGATTGGCCAATGCGTGAAGTATCTGGTCCACGGGCCTGATTTTGACAGCCCTGGTCTAGAACAGGGGTCTCCAGCCTTGGCAACTTTAAGACTTGTGGACTTCGACTCTCAGAATTCCACAGCGAGCAAAGCTGGATCTTTCTCTCCACAACTTCCAGCCTGATCTAGCCTTTTTTGTACTTGATCTTTCTTTTGCCAGCTTGTCTCCAATGTTGAATGTGATCCTGTTTTGTTCAACTTTCAGAGATTATTCACGTTGATAGGCTAATACACAGATGGTATAGTCTTGACCCCTTTACGTAAGTTGTTTGTTTGAAAAGAATAAAAAGCAAAATCACAGACATATTTGTGGTGTTGTCCCATCTCACTCCCTCATTGCCTCTCCCTTTCCACAGGGGCATTAAGTGCAGCCCTTGATGACTAAAATATGTACTGCTGCTATATTTTATTTTATTTATTGCCAAATGTTTCTAATCTAATTGTAGTCATCATTGAGTTTTTCCAGAGTGGCTTCAACCTTACAAATGTGGGTACTATGTATCCCACTTAGAAATTTGCCTTTCAAATGAAAAAAAAAAACATTTTTGGCCCAAACACCCATGTTTGTTTGTTTGTTTTGTCTTTCTTGGAAAGGTCTGCCATTGCATTAAGAAATACTTCAACACCTGACTCAGAAGCTAATTTGCCATTATGTACAGTATACGATGTGTTTGCTAAGAAAAGGGAAACTACTTCTTACTAAATACTTAGCACAATCCATATTTGTCAATAGGAAATTAAGAGCAGAGCAATTTTGCTTGGAAAGTCCCATGGGCTTTTGCACCATGATGAATAACAAAATTTGTTGTGGTAGAACATGAAATAGTCCATTTTTAAACCAAGTTTTTCCTGTACTAAGAGACCCAAAGGTTTTCAGAAATCTTCTGTGTCATACTTAGATGATTTACTGACGATTGCACTGTCCACGCCAACTGCAAATCATTCTAAAGTATTTTGCAAATCAACAACTGCAAATCATTCCCAGCTGCAGCCCCCAAGTCATTTTCATCATCCATGGCCTCCAAATGTGTTAATTGTGGCTTTTTAACTGACCACCTTTAGTCAATCATTGCTTTGCCATGCTAGTCAACACCTGTGTTACAAGCCAATCAAGCTGTCTCTCTGCTTTAAATTGGTCACCCAATTTACACTGTGTGTGTGTGAGAGAGAGAAACAAACAGAAAAGATCCTCAATTTATCTGACACTGTTCTTTCAAGCTCTATTAATTGCATTAATTAATTAATCTATTAAGTGCATTACTTCAACAAATCCAGTCTGGCAAATCAGCAAACTTGTGTTCTGGATTTCTCTCTAAGCTGGGGTGAATGAAGTAGAGCTGTTTGAAGGAAGATAGATAGTACAAGTTCCAGATGTCCCCACTCAAATGCACTTTTCATAAACCGCAGAAATGCAGTTGTATGCAATAGATGAGGCATGTTCTATAATTCCCTGAGATTCTTTGTCATAAAATGTTCTTAAATAAAGCATTTATTACTTCTAGGATTAATAAGTACTTAAGAAAATAGTGGAGGAAATAATGCATTAATTTTGTTTTAGATACCAGGAGGAAACATCGTCCCTGATGGGAAAACAGTCATCTGGGATAACACAAAAGGCTTCATAATTCCAAAAGCAACTTATAAATTCATAGGGCTTCTTAGCTGTGAAACTACTGTTGATGGTCATGAATATAGCACCAAATACCTGACATATAGACTAAGTGAGTACTTTTCTGTACATCTCAGTTTTTCTGTCTGTCTGTTTAACTAAGCAATCATCCAGTTCATTTTGGTTTTTTTGTGTTACATAGACAATGAAATCATTAGTGTCCAAGTGAATGACTCAAAACCAGTGAAGTTATTCAAAGGACAAAGTCTTGTTCTCAACTGTAGTATCACCGCAGCCTGGAACACCAGAGTGCAAATCACATGGACTTATCCTGGCGAGGTGTGTACTTTTTCCTTTTTCAAATACTAATGAGCAGCCCTAATAAAAATGTTAACTAAATAAATGTACTGATTTGTTGTCCTTCTGCTTAATTTTATTGTATGATTCGTTTTATTTTCCACGTTATGTTGGAAAAACATACTTTTCATGTTGCATCATTGAATGAATAAGACTACATAATATAGTTGCATAAATTCATTGTGCATATTTCATAAGATCAAATTTATTTTTAAAACTTTCAAACTTGGACATTTCTTGGGTGTCGTGATTAGTAATACTTATTACACAATGTCAAAGGGTTTTATTTTATAATAGACTTCCTCAAAGTAGGCTTCCAATTCAGTTTCAGAAAGAAACTAGTTACCGTAATTTGTTCAAAATTTCAATTGGACTCTGAGCAAATCATTTCATCAATGATAAAATATGGTTACTGAGCTTTTCTTCTCCACATTTTTAACATATTCACCCATGTACAAATATCTCCCAGATTTCCAAGGAAAGCTTGTCAATTTGCCACTGGATCTTAATAAGGTTAATGTATGGGAAAATTCAAACCTACTTGAGGTTTGGCCTAGTCAACCAATATTTAAGAGTATATTATAAAAAATCCACTAATCATTTCCCTTTTCTGACAGAATTGCTACTTTCCATTTGCATACATACTGTATACAGTATTACTGGCAGATCTCTTGTTTTTTCTGGTTCCACACATTTTTGAGTGAACCACATAAGTCTTAATGCAGAACACAATACAAAATAATTTGCCTGATTACTTGCTGAAGGACGGTTAATAATTTTTAGCATAGAAATTTGTCTGATAGGATTCATATATATAATTACACAATACAATGTGCTATATAATATATGCATTTCTATACTCACAGAAAAACCTGGTCTGTGATCCCTGTAAAATAATTCTAAAAAAGCAGGTTCTAAATGATCTTCAGTTCTTGATTTCCAATACAGTGTTTTTATGACTATATATCTAAGAACAGCATAAAAAAAGCATGAGAATAAAGTTAAAGGTTAATCTGGAGTTGCATGTTAAATTGTAACTGCTGTATAAATTCCAAATAGCAACTGTTGATGGTAATAAGATCTGTGTTAATTTTTTTCTCCTACCCAGGCAAGCAAAAGAGCCACCATTAGTAGAAGCATTCAACAAAGAAAAGATGGGCCCAACCTATTCTATAGCATCCTTGTTGTTGATAAAGTCCATGATATAGATAAAGGCCAATACATCTGTAATGTTAAGAGCGGGCCGTCACTCAAATCAGATCGCATAACAGTTTTTATTTATGGTAAGACATAATTTGTGTATGTTAATGTCAGACATTTATACTCCAAATATCAAGGTTCCAACTGACGAACCCAACCAAAGCAAGCATAATTGAGACGATCCAATCTCTGTATGCAAAACTTTATTGAGTACATCATTTTGGCACGTTTGAAGTCAAAATCAGATCTAGAACTTTCCCGTGCTAACCCCTATAGTTAAAGTTCAAATTCCACCACCCCCTCCCTCATTAACTCAGGTCACATTGTCCAATATGGCCACCGGATATTGTTGTGGGAAAGTGTTTTTTGGCTTCTGTAAACACCTGCCGAAATGCCCTTGGTTCTCACGCTGACATCTTAATGTCTGGACCATTTTATATCTCACTCTCCCTCCCCCCATAGTTTGTTGGTAAGCTGAGATGCGATAATAGTTGCAGCAGCAAACATGTTTTGAAATTTGACACCAAAGGCAAGAGGCTAGATGAGATCATTGTTATGATTTTGTGCTTTTTACAATGGTTTGTCCCTGTGCCACTCAGTTGTGCTATTTATCACACTGAGTCACAATTGTGGAATAGATAATTGTACAAATTGACTAAATAAATAAGGGCATTTCAGAACATTTTTCTATGTACAGGTAGTCCTCGACTTACAAGAGTTCATTTAGTTACTGTTCAAAGTTACAATGGCATTGAAAAAAGTGAATTATGACAGTTTTTCACAGTTGTAACCTTCGAAGCATCCCCATCATCATATGATCAAAATTCAGACAACGGCTGGTGTGTCCCAAGATCATGTGATCACCTTTTGTGACCTTCTGACAAGCAAAGTCAATGGGGAAACCAGTTTTACTTAGCAACTGGGTTACTAACTTATCAACTGCAGTGATTTCCTTAACAACTGAGGCAAGAAATGTCATAAAATGAGGCAAAATTCACTTAACAAATCTCTCACTTAACAACATAAATTTGGGGCTCAATTGTGGTTGTAAATCAAGGACTACCTGTGGCGAGTTTCTTCCTCATGGCATCAGTATTTTAAATGGAGCTTTAATTTTAAGTCTACAAGAGGATGACTTTCGTATGTTCTCATTAGAAGCACTATATTCAGGCTACTTATTAATGTGTTTTATGGTTTGCATTGTTTTTATGTTGAAAGTGATATTAGAATTCAGGAGAGCTCTGATTTTATTGGATGATTAATAAGGTCATTTTTGAGGGCTTCTTATGTTGTTCTTTATTTGCAAAAGTATTCTTATTGATATTGACAGTCCCTCATATAGTCTTTCGTGTACAAATCATATTGCTTATGTCATGCTTGAAGTATTCATCCATATCAATATCTTTAAAACATGATCTTTTTTCCTCTTTTTTTTCTTGTCTTTAAAGATAAAGCATTTATCACTTTGCAACATCGACAAAAAAACATGCTGGATGTTAGGTCTGGCAAGAAGTCCTATCGACTTTCTATGAAAGTGAAAGCATTTCCTACACCAGAGGTTGTATGGTAGGATTACAGTTACTTCTACCTAGAGAAAGAAGCCATTTATTTGACAAGATAACCTATTTTTCCACCTCTAAGTAAAAAAAGATATTAAATAAAGATGTCCTGAAATTAGGCTTGAAATATCTGCTTTAATTTTCACTATTTAAGAATCTGTGAGATGACTGTGTGCATTTTATTGTGATTAAAATAATTGTGCAGTAAAAGAAATTTGGCATATTTGATCAGAAAGCATACTGCAGTATTCTGTCACATATTTAATATTCAAGGAATAAATATTACAAATTAATTTTTAATAGATCCATTTTCAAATTGGATTGATAGTTTTATCTTGTATTTAAACTCTTCATGAAAATAAAAATGTTGTTGGAAGACTTTGAAAAAGAAAAATACTGCCAAGAACAGTGCCTATATTTTTTTCAGAGAGTGACTTGTGCATTAGACAGGAATGCACTATTTTTATTGGGTCAAGAACTACACTAACATTTGAATAGTACATTGTCACATTGCATACAAGTTTGGAACTACGTAAAATATTTTTAAATGCGTGTGTAGCGGGACAGAATATGGAGAAAGAATGAAAAATAAATATTATTTTTAAGTACTAATAATTAAAATATTTATTTCCTACGCATATAATACTCACAAAAAAACCTTTCATATAGAAAAATGGGATAGCTGTAGTGCGTGGGTTTGTTGCTGATATGCAACAGAGTGAAGAAATACAGAATATGCTTGATTCCTTTATGGGTTACATTGCAAGACCAAAGTCACAGGGTGTATATCTATTGATTCAAATAAGAATGATATATTCTTGGACAATATATAGCTTTCAGGACATCCACATTTCATAACTGTTATAAAGCTAAATTGGGGAGGTTCAAAGGATGGAGTTTTAATAAAGAGGAAACCAAATCAAAGCAAACACTTGAGAAGTTTTACTTCCAGTTTCTACTACTGGTCATCAAATAACCCTACAAAGGCCATGAGGAGGATATAAAAGGGCAGTCACTTGACTGTTACTGTTCTCAAGCAACTGACAGTCAATACAATGGTTCTGCAGATAGTCAGAGCCAACTTTACCATTATATAAAATAAAGCAGCTAGCATGGATTGCAAGTTGGGAATATAATAGAAGTGTAGCAAATCAATTTTTGTTTTTACGACCAGAGATCAGAAGAGGATTTTCTGTTATATGTATGAAGATAACTTGGCTTTGGATAGTGTACACATTGACTTTGTTGAGTGGGAGGCATAGTTTCTGCTTCGCCTCAAACAGGAAAACAACTTGTACTTTATTATGTTTTATCCTAAGGCTCAAAGGTCCTTGTTAACTTTATCCTCCATGGATCTGTCAACTCCTCTTTTAATAACACTTATTTTCCTCCCTCACAATTCAACAGACATATGAAAACTCATAAATGTAATATAGAAATGAGTTCTAAGTTTTGTCACTGACATTTTCATTTTGATTCTTTCTTCATAATAAAGTGTGAATATTTTAAAGGATGTGCGCTGTCAGTGAGAAAGGAAGTTCTTTTAACTGGTGCCTAATTCTGAGATGATTATTGAGTTGTATAAATTATATTTGTAGTAATTGAAATGACAAATTCTTATGGTCTTTGGTTCAGATCCATTCATTAGCAAGATAAAAAGGGTGTTACTCACTTGTGATACAATAGGGACTTCCTCCCTTTTCCCTGTCAGTGAGAAAATTGGCCCATACGTCTCTCTCTGTGTAGTGAGTTCCCCATACTTATTTTAAGCTTCATAGTACATATTTAGATTCACGTTTAGAAGTGCCCACATTTTCCAGGTGGGTCCAATATAGTCCTTTATCAACTTGCAGTTTTGGATTAGTGACAACAGGATAACAGTAGCCACACTAAATTAACAAGTTGGAAAACTTTCAGCAATAGCTCTCCTAAGACCTGTTTGTTGATTTTTTTTTCCTGGCAAAGGTGTGCCAATAAAGGTAATTGTCTAGGCATGCACAAAGTACTGAACATGACAATAATTCATTCAGAACAATAAAAATATTCAATTAAAATGCAAACATAACAGTTATAACAATGTTTCTTGTCTGACTTCTGGAGAGAAAAATTACATTGACCTATAGACGGCACGAGAAAAAGTATAAATGCAATCTCAGATGAATATTCTGCCCATGAACATTTGCAGTCTCAAAAAGGTTCTGAATCAGGCTTCCATGTTTTGTCTTTCTTTGTCTTTTTGTTGAGGTCACAAACTTTCTGATTTTATTGCACTGTGTGACTCCACCTGCCTACGCTTTTACTTACTTCCTGCTCAGCTGATCAGCAATTGCACTCAATCATTGTGTTAAAATAATCAGTTACTAAACTTAAAGGGCCCTTAATCGTAAGGCAGTGAGGAATGAATAGGTCCATGCACAGAGGGAGACAGGAAGGCAAATTTTCCTATGTTGTTCTTTAGTCATGTCTGACTCTTCGTGACCCCATGGACCATAGCAATGCTGGTCACTCCTTTCCTCCACTGTCTCCTGAAGGTTGCCCAAATTCAAGTTCATTGCTTTGATGACACTACCTGAAATCAAAATATCAAACACTTGCATACTCACTCACACATCCCTGTAAAATATCAAGTTCTTATATTAGATTTTTTAAAAAAAATAATAATTCAGTTTTGTTTTTGTATTTTGTGCTCGAGATCTCTCAATATAGGGTTTCTTTTGCTAATGACAACTTTAAAATTATGTAACAATTACTTAAAGCCGTAGTATTTGCATATAAGGGAATTTCCCCAATTTATTAATCTATATATTATTACAATGAAGACTTCCTTCGCATCTTTTTCTCTATTAGGGCTATGACATGATCTTAGCACTTGGTGAAAAAATACTAGACCTATGGGGTTTGGAAGTTGCAAAGCATCCTGGAAGTAGAAAATAGCCAATAATTAATATGTTGTTACCATTTGAACAACATGTTGCCATCCATGAAGTTACCAGAAATTAAGTTTGTCTCAAACATTTTAGAAACTAATGGTCTACTGATTAATGATCTAATAGAGGGTGAATTTCATAAACCTTAGAAGTACACACAAACATGTACACATGTAGATAGATTCATGAGGGGAAGACAATATTTTTCTGAATCTAGTTTGTTTAGAGTATCAAGGCAGTTAAGTCATGTTGTTGGCCTTACTGTTGAAGTACTATTAAAGGTTAACATCTTGGACAGATGTGTTCTAAAAAAAAGTGACATAGAGAGGAAGAATTACCCACACCCCCATCCCCACTACATCACAGTAAGATGTCTTATAATTTGGCCCAAACAGAGAAATGTGTGTTTTCTGCAAACCCATTGTTTTTCTGCACATTTCATACAACTTCTACACTTCTAATTGACCTGAGATTTTCTTGGGTCATGAACATATTATTTAAGGAGTGTTTTTGTATTTCTTGCCTGTGAAACAATGGTATCAATTTGGATCTCAGTTTTGTCTTTGTTTTCATTCAAATCATTCTAAATGGCAGGGGCTATTCCTGAATTCATTAGCGTTTCACAAAAGCATTGCTACAAGACTGATTAGGAAAACAGTTCCCTACATGCATGTGTGGCATTAGTTCACCATACTTGCAGCCAAATTTAATGTGTTCTCTAAAGCTTGGGTTTCCACCTTTGAAACAATCGCATTTCTAAATAAAAAAATAGAAGCTGGGAAAGAGTTGGATGCAGGCCCACAGCTTGGGAATGCTATTTGGCCTCACTTGTCACTGGATTTAAAGGAGGCAACTATTATGAGGAGTATATTTGCTCAATCACGGCTAGTGGGTTGCTGTGCCTTTTCCTGGCCTAATTCAATCTGGCAATTGCCTCTTACCTTCTCGACTACCACAATTTATTCTTCCAAGAACCAGTCTGAAAATGTTTTTTGCAAGTTGCTGTTGGTGGAAAAATGTAGCCGCTAGGCTGATAACTAGTTGAATTGGAAGATGTAAGGATCATATGATTCGTCTACTGAAGGACCAGCATTAGTTGCCAATTGTTGATTAGATACAATTTAACATCTTAAATGACTTAAAGCTTGACTATTTCACTGTTACTAGCCTGCTCATGTTTTAAAATTGCCCAGAAAAAGTTCTGTGTTCTTAGCACTTGGAAAAGTGCTACCTACCCCCTAAGGAATCTCTGTTTTTAGAGGGCTCATTTCACCCCAATTAGACCTCTGACAGCAACCAAGCCTCAAGTCTTTGACCGTAATTTCCCAGTCAAATGTCAATTGAAATGGTCAATTGTCAATTTTTTTGTGTACTATTATTTTTTAGTTTTCTCTCCTCTCTTTTTATGTCAATTTTATCAGCTAATCAAGTAGATTGAATGGAAATGCAGGAAATGCCACAAAATAATCAATAAAATAATGTTTATGAAAGTAAAATAATGAGCAGACATTAGCACTGGTATATTAAACATTATTTTTAATTAGTCTTTTATAACATCCAAAATTAAATCATATATTTTTAAATATATATATATATATAGTTGGAAATTTTGGCAAACCAGCAATTATTGGCATTTTACAATTGTGTGCTTCGTTGTGCATATACTTGTGGTATCAGATTCCCAAATCTCACACCTGGCTATATCCTCCTCATCCTCTATGACTGGTTTGCATGGGGAGGGGACAACAACCTTTTTTTTGTTTTTGTTTTTATTAAAGGGTACCATTTCTTTAATTCAGCCTCTGAGAACCATAGCAGTAGTAATAGTAATTGAATGATACCAGAAGACAAGGAAACTCCCTTTTTCAAGGTGATCTGTCATGGGGTTTAACCATTTAGACTGACTTTCAAAAGAACCAGTTTTTGATTCTGGGTGATCATTTAGTCCAAACAACTACATCCAATATAATAAAGCTTCATGATCATTGAGAAGCGTAAAGACGTAACAGAGAATCATTTAAATGTCATGCTGATTTTAAAAATGACATTTGAAAGAGTTGGGATTTTTCGTCCCAGTTTCAAATTATTGCAGTAAAATTATTAGCTTTGTAGATTTAAGATTTTTTTTCTGGGTTATATGTTCAAATGTTCTTATATTCCCTAGAAATTTTAAGTTTGGAATGTCTTTTAATAAAGAACTAAAACAGGAGGAATTTCACACACTCCAAGAGACATGTGGTTGTAGTGAAGTCCTGTCACTTTTCTCTATCCATGTATTCCCTAATAATATTTAATAAAGGGAATGTCCAGCATATCATTTCATGAACACTTCAAACACTACACATTTCTTTTAACAATTAGCATTTGAATAAAAACAAAATGACTAAAATGAAGATCATTAGCAGCTACACATTCTTCATATAATATGTAATTCAATCCACATGGATTTTGAATAAATCCACTAAATTGACCAGTAATTAGCTTTTTAAACATTTATAAAGTCTCTTAATATAATTTGTTCCTCCAACCCTCAATGTCTCACATTAGAGTTACACAGCAGGCCTGAATCTGGTCCTCAGAAGACTTGGATATGGGTTCCCTAGACATTATTCAAAGCCTGTCATTTTTCATGGATGTAAATGGAAAATTAGTAAATACACAATTGAAGAATAATCATATTAACCACATTAATGTAATTTAAATGATATCAATTTCAGTTTTTATACCTGCTGTTCCTATTTCTTCATACTGGCCTTAACTACAAAGTGTGCCTCTAGCATGCTACTAAAAGAATATGTGTGGTCCTTGATCCCTAGAAATGTGCTCTGCTTGTTTCCTATGAAATGTTTATATATTACATAAGTAACATGTAGTGACATCATAAGCAATTATGGATATAATTGTCTTTTCACAGGTTGAAGGATGGGTTACCTGCTGCTGAAATGTGTGCCAGATATAAAATGAAAGGTTTCTCACTCATTATAAAACATGTTGCTGAAGAAGATGCAGGAAACTACACTATAATGCTGAGCACCCGGCAGTGGAACCTACAAAAAAATTTAACAATAACACTCAGAATAAATGGTGAGTCCACATTACTATCAGTGACAGTAAGTTGCAATCCTGTAGACACGTATTTGAAAATTAAGTTGTTTTGAATTCTGACTAAACATAAATATTCTAAAAACGTTTTTGTTATCAGAGATCACATTGCTATGCCAAAATTATTCTGAGAAAGGTATTAATGTCTTTTAGAAAAATGGCATTTCCATGCTCAACTTTTGTGTCACCAGCTGATTAGCTTATGTCCTATACTATCAAGCAAGTGTTCATGCACATGGGTTGTTTGAGCTAGGCAGATCTGCCTGCAGCCAATGCCCTCTTTTCATCTTCCCTCTTCACCTCATTTCATTGGCTTCTTACAAAGAGAAGGGGTGAAAAAATAAGCTAGTCACTGTCAGATGTAATTTTTTTGTCTACTAGACAAAGATAGGGCAGAAGGAGCCCACCACTTGGATTCTGGAGAGAAGGAGGAAATTCTAGAGGAAGTAATTAAGACAGGTTGGAAATCCCTACAACTGTAGCTCCAGAACAAGCATTGCAAAACTGCTGTTGCAGCACTTCTGAAGCAGAGAACAAACTGATTCTGATTTTCCAAGGCCTTTGGAAGCTGCATTGTAGGAACACATATAGGCAGCAATGATGTCAATACACACTGTGTGTGGAAGAGGCCAAAGTCTTAGTTTTTCTTTTGAAACAGTAATTCTTTCCATTTTATCTTTAGAATAAGATTTCAGTTTACTCATGTTCTTGTTTGTTAACAGTGAAACCTCAGATTTATGAAAAAGTGTCATCAATTCCTGGTCCTACTCTCTATCAACTAGGAACTAAGCAAATTTTAACATGCATTGTTTATGGCATTCCTCAACCTGTGATAAAATGGACCTGGCAACCATGTCAACAGAACCATTCCAGAACAAGGTAGATCATTTTGAACCTCGCTTCCAGTACGCTATCATTGCCCTTCTATGTTTTGCATTAAAAGTCTTCTCCATGCAATTGTCAACTCAGCTTAAGGTATTTATGATTAAAAAGGTTTTAAATTAATTATGTTGGTATCGTGAGTCATAGAGGAGGAGGTGGGATGCCTTGATGATGCAAAAGCTGGTTTTACTGTGGAGTTCTTGGTGCTCTCTGAGCCTGGTTGTTGGCTTGCTGATGTTTTGTTATCCATTAGATAACTTCATGAGCATCACTGGTTTTGTTCCTCAGGTAGTTTATCTAAAGACAAGATTGGGATGAAAAGAAATTAAACAAGCACTGCTTTTTACCCTGAAATTGCAGCATGCCTATACCATACTTATAAATGTTGCTTAATGATCAGTTTGAATATCTTACTGTACGTACATGTCAGACTGACAGAACTGTAATCTGAAAAACTTTTGAAGTTCATCACTATCTGAAGTTCAGTATGCAAGCTTTAGTTCCTCTTCTTTGGGATAGCTTATATTTAATATTACATGATCACTTTTCCTCAAGATGCCATCTTTAATATTTCATCTGATTATTGCCTGTTGATGGGGATTATGTACAGGATAGGAGACCCCCGCTGTAATTTCTTTCACCTTTTGACAAACGGAGTTATCAGGAAGAGAGGACAATAATGTTTTGGATCTCTGAGTCTTGGCAGAGTTAGATTCTCAGAAGACGTCAGGATAATTGAAATCCTCTGTTGCATGCCTTTTCAAAAGATTGTTCTATCCATCTGTCTTTCTGTTATCTACCTACTTATCTTTTCTCTTGGATTTGTTACTCACAAATAAATTATAGCCTTTTAGTGTTATGGACCAGCCATGAGTATCATTGCAAATCAGATCATGCTCCCTTAAGTATAATATTATTTGGCAGTTAAAAGCAGTGTTCCTAACCGTACTCAAAGATTGAACCCAGGATCTTTTCATGAAAAGAATGTGCTCACAGAGCTATGGTTAGTCTCCTCTTCCTTTCTATTGGTATGATTAGAGGAAAAAGAATTAGCTTGAAAATGCATCACAAACATTCGCTTACCCACTATAATTTCCTACTAAGAAAAGCATGGGGCCATTAATTTCTATAAACAACAGAAATTAAAAAAGGAAGGGCCATGCAACAGGGAGAGGTAATGAGTTCCAAGGAAATGGACCAGATTTCAGCAGAAAAAACATTAATGAAGGAGCATTGAGCAATGACAGACATGTCATGGAAACATGTGGTTGCATTGTGGAAGTGAAGAAAGTTGGTTATGCAAGAGACTGAAAAAAGTCCAACCCAACTAATCCCTTGAAATTTGCTCTACAGTTGAAGAGTTCATAAGACAGTGTGCAGTCTCTGAGACAATAAGATCTCTACATTCACACACTTGTACTCTTCTGAATGGGATAAGACATCCTTTGACTGGGTTTTATTTTAAAGTAGCTCAACAAACAATGCTTTAAATGGTTTCATTTAATACATGAATTCACAGACACTCGTTTAATATATGGACTCACTCATTCTTTTCACTCTTGAATAAGAACCCAAAAAACTCTTTCTTACAGCTGAGCAGAAGTGCTGTCCAAGTAAATATATTGATATAAACCTTGCCATCCTCTGTTCATCCTGCATAGGTACCATGGTGGTAAATGCTGCTGTCCTTATGCCTACCACATGCGAGGCATTGAGAACAGGGATTGGCAGAATCCCCTGATTTTATTTCTCTGCCTTCTCATCAAACATTAGTAGTCAGAGGATAAACATGTCCTGAACATATATTCATTAATGTAGCTAGAGTATAAAGTAAATTGCTTTGAGTGCAATTATCTGACTTTTTTAATTTCAAAAGAAGGAGATTGAAGAGCAGCTTCTATCAGCTGTTTATTTATTTAACATTTTTCTATGCTGCTGTAATCCAGTTGACATTCAGCAGCTTACACCAAAAGAATGCTATTCCAAAAGAACATTAAAGTTGTCTTCAAAATCAGCCTAAATAGTAGGGCAAGTTCTTTCACAGTATCAATAGCAAAGAAAGAAATAACTCTCTTTCCCACTTCTTCACCATGTAAGCTTTCTCCTCACTTCTGCCACCCCTGGACAGCTGCTATTGAGGCTGATCCAGGTAAAGATGAGAGCTTAGTTTGAAAGATACTGTCCTCTTTGTCCAAAGTAAACTATGTTGGCCAGAGACTGAAGAGAAGAGACAGGTAAAGGTATACCAGCTAAAGTGAGCAATGGATGTTAAACTGGCTGTACTGCTAACAGAATGGTCAGAAAAATGCCTTAGATAATATCTACAGCAAAAGTATGTTGCATTAAGATGAAACATGACTTTAACATTGACAAAGATAAGGATGGCTTCATGCTGACTTATGGGGTTGAGATCAGACAAAGACATTGTTCTGAAAGATTGCTCTGATATGCTTATGCTGTAGATAGACGCAGATGAACAAAAACTAAAAGACAAAACTACTAGGATAGTTTCAAGTCAAAGAGAAGGACGGTTTTTTTGCCCCAAATAACTTTTTTTTGCTCAACAAAATTATTATGGAGTTAGGAACAGTTAATTCTTTAAAGCACTGTTTCAGAACCAGATGTCTTCTACATGTGTTGGCTCTTGACTCTCTGAATGCCACAGTCACCATGTTGATCAATCAGTTGTAATTCCATTGCGGAGAAGACTGTCCAACTTGGCCATTTCAGCTGCCCAAGAGTGTGGTTAGGTGGGACTATCCTTAAACATGATTAAGATGGGAAAGATTGACTGTTCCTTCATGTCATTTTTTACATGACCTCTCATAGTCAGCAAGTCTATAAATCACTCTTCCTGTGTTCATTCTAAGGAAATCTTATGTTTCCAAAATTCAAACTAGCCATTTTTAAAACATTTAACAGTATTATTTCTAGGCTAACAATCAAGTTATTATCTCAAATAGTCATCATGTTTATTGTGGCATCCTGACGTAAATTTTCATGTAGGCCTTCCTGGCTGATGCTGCTGTTGATGAGAAAGATGTCTGTGTGGAAAAATCAATTGTACAGCAATCCTCGTGGAAATTATGTTAGCACACGGAAATCCTTATTCTATGGAAAGACAACAAACCTAATTTGACCCAAGAGACCTAATTTAATGTTGGATAGGATAAAAATGGCAGCACTAGTGCCTGGGTGGCGTAGTGGTTAGAGTACTGTATTGCAGGCCACTTCTGCTGACCATCAGCTGCCTGCAATTTGGCAGTTCAAATCCCACCAGGGGCAAGGTTGACTCAGCCTTCCATCCTTCCGAGGTGGGTAAAATGAGGACCCAGATTGTTGGCGGCAATATGCTGACTCTGTGAACTGCTTAGAGAAGGCTGTAAAGCACTGTAAAGCGGTATGTAAGTCTAAGTGCTATTTAAAAACCAGTCAATTAAGGGAATGATCAAAAAGATTTTAGATCAAAGGAAACATTATGATAATCTTAATTCATGTTATTATGTTTTCTTCTGGAAGTAGTACTGCATAGTCTAAGAAATCTATATGTCAGCACAGATTTCTCAAGAACAAGTCTTGCCAGACTATATCATCTTTTGATCAGATTACTTCCTGTAGTAATCTGGGAAATGCATTAGAAATAATACATCTTAATTTCAGCAAAGCATTTGATAAAAGAACTCATGACCTTCTGATTATCCGGCTAATTAAATGTAGCCAGGAAGGCATGATAACTAAGTGGATACATACCTGGCTTGAAAACTGTGCTCAAAGTGTATTCATGATAAGTTATAGCCCCACTTTATTCTACGTCAAAGTGCCTCCATTTTGCCTCCTGTGTTTACTTATAGACACTACAGTTCACTAAAGATTCAGAAAAACTGCAATGTGTTCCAAGAAAGACGATATCAGCAAAATATTATGGTACTAGTCCTATAAAGAGATTAAAGGAACTGAGGTTTGGCCTTAAGAACAGAAAATGTGAGAATATTACAGCATTTTTCAAACAGCGAAAAGGAAGTCAGGCAGAAGAATATCATTCTTGGTTACCCCAGAGATATGAAATAAGGGATATAAAATACAGAAGCCAGATTCCAAATGAGTGTTAGAAAAAGTAAGAACAATTTTACTGTGGAACCAATTCCTAAAGAACAGCAGCCTCTGTTTAGCTAGATGAATTTAGAGCAGAGGTGGGGGACTATGGCCCCTTTATGATTTGTGGACTTGAACTTCCAAAATTCCTGAGTCAGCATGGAAGGGATGGTTCAATTTCTGCACTGAGTTGGGCATTGGCCTTACCATCTCCATCCATCTCTATGATTCTACTTTGCAGAAACGTTACACATAAGGCATTCTTTCCACTTCTTCTCTAGCAAGTGGTGATTTCCCTGGGCCAGAGCCAAAACATTAAGACTATTGTTCACTTTTTCCACTTTAGCCCCCCAGGGTAGAAATCCCACCACAATTGCCTTTTTTCTCTTTTAATCCCTACATATTTCCTTCCTTGGGAATCCTGCACCCACCATTAACTTCATCTACAAAATGCCAAAGGAAATAACGTATTTCTCCCTCTCTCCTTTAAAGAAAAAGCACAAACGTTTTACCACAGAAATCACCTGAGGGCTCAGTTTACACTCTTCATTTACATCCAGTAGATAATTCATGATAAATAAAAGGTGAAAAAAATTAACATTGAGCCTCAACTAAAATACATGCAGGATGCGGATTCCTTGGATTCACTACAAAGTTCAACTATATCTGAGTGTAGGTGTCATTCTTTTGATTTTTGAAGTTTAATCATATTAAATACCCACTACATTTTTGAGAATTCTGTGTGGCTGTAATTATAGCTTCTTAAAAAACAAAGTTGGTGGTACATTTTATCAAACTGTGGTGTGCATGTGTGCTCAATATGAATTTGTAAAAGTTACATTTAGAAAATGGAAATTCTGAAATACAAACTGTTGCTGAAAAATACTTGGTTCTCCTCCCAGATGGATAGACCTAACAAAGTGGCGAAGTAAAACCTATTTTTATGATTGATTGCTGGTCTTAAGAAAACAATAGAAAATCTATAAACAAGAGGAGGAGGAGGGCAAAGAAGGAATTAATATTTGCCTCCATACAGTAAGGCAGTAAGGCAGTAAGTAATGAGACAGCTAGCCAGCCTTTGAAAACCTACCATGCATTTATGGTTTCCAAAAGAGATTGGAAAGTGGCTGAAGAGCTTAGTATATTGTCTGCAACAACTTATGAAAATTGCTGGCAGCAGTTCAGATCCGGTTTAGTGTGGGAATGAATAGCATTAAGGGTGTGGGAGATGAAGGAGGCAGTTGAGAGTTACTAATGTTTGCTTAAGGTTGATTATAAGCTGAGTCTCAGGTTATTCAGCATTTTTCTCATTTAGAAGCTCCAGGGATTCTGATGACTAATTCACCAATCACTGACTTGGCAGCAAAAAGGTACAAATGTCTCATAACAAGCAGCACTTTGAACAATTACTAATGTTTTTAAAGATGCCAGGCATTGGTTTAATTCTGTCTCCTTCTATCCTGAGTTTGGCCCACAGTTTATGAACTATGCATAAAAATAATAATGAGCCAGCTATGTTTTATTTAGATTTTGACTAGGGTTCTGTTTTAAGTTTAAAACTGTTCTGTCAAGAGACACAACCTCTTTCTCCGCAGCTGACCATTTTCAGCTCTGAAATTTGATTTGGTCATTGGAACAGAATTAAAAACAAACCAGAATGTTGCGTGGTTTTTCATGAATCAGATCTCAGTGTGCCATCATCAGAATTCAGAACAGGTCCAGCATGTGTACCCATAAACAAGAGTATTAATCAGTATGATGTTATGCTCTCAGGGCTAGGAATGAGGCCTGATAAGGGCATAAGCTATCTATACCAAAGTACAAATGACTCTCCAACCAATCTGTTGGAAAGATGTAGGCCCGTCCAACAGGCACCAAAGGAAAAACTATCAAGACGCTTTTGTTTACTGTATTCCAAACAAAGCTGAAGTAGTTTTATCCTTCATTTGTAAATTATAAAAAATGGATTTGCATTTGGTCTCTTGCCAAGGGTATTGCAATTAACAAAAAAAAAGAGAAATATTTGCAAGGAAATGAGGTTTGATCTTCCTTTTTTGCTGTGATCTGAAATCCCTTTCACAAGTAAGAACTTCTCTGTGACCTGTAATACAGTGAGCTTCATGGAGACCTTTGCAAACTGAAATCATTAATTTCCAGCTCTGCTGCTATCCTAAAGGAAAGGCTGAGAAGAGAACATTCTCCATTAATAATATATACCTCAGACTCTTCTCCAGACTGTGGAGTCCTTGGTGCTCTTCGAGCTCAGTTATTTATTTGCAGACATTTCATTATCCAACAAGGTAACATCATCAGTGCTTTCTCCAAGCTTCTGAGAATTCCACTTTCCCATTGGAACAATAATGCTATGATGCCTCCAAATATTTGTTGCTATTTGGGGGGTAGGCTTTGCTGCTTCCCAGCATTTTTATGTGTTCTTCTTTTATTGCCATGAGAAACAAATGTGAAAGAAAAACGAATCTGAGAGCAGGTATCTGATTCTTTTTTTAAAAAAATCTACTTTGGATAGTTGGCTGGAACACAAACCAAATCAAGGGGTGCATGAAGTGAAAGAAGATTGAAAATGACAATCACATGCTTTATCACTGAATTACTTCCAGTCATATATCCCATCAGTACATTCTAACTTGATTCATTGAGAGGCAAATGAAAAAAATTATAGGAAATAGTTATGTATGTTTATAGTCAGCCTACTGTTACCTGTATTGAAAATTACTGATAATGTTCATCAACTTGTCAGGCAAGATTTAATTTAAACAATTGGTTTAAGGTAAAGATTATTTTTCTGAAAGACATGTATATTATGCTACACTAAATAAATAATATACTAAATAAATGTACAAGCTATACGTCTAAACAACAGAAGCACTGGGCATAGCTCAAAAAAGTTTGCCTATGCAGAGTATTTACTCCCTTTGCACTAATTCTGACCAAAATAATATTTTGGGTGTTTTTTTACTTTGTTTTATTTTAGTGAGATGGACAAGCAAATGTCCACATTATTCAATTAACAGAATAAATATAATTTGACTAATTTTAGTCATTTGTAATTACTAAATATTTGAAATGGTTAGTTAACTTTAATATAAGATTTTTCTGTCTGGTTTCGTAGTCTATCCTGATAAGAAAATAATGATCCAGGATGAGATGCAAGTTCCTGGTTCCAGTATGAAACCTATGAGATTAATACAACTAGAAGTTGTATTAATTTACTTATTATAATTAATTTGTTTATTTTAGTTTATATAGCCATCAATCTCAGTTCTGTGACTCTGTGCATCAAACCATGTTAAAACCAAAGACAAACAATCCCCCTCCCATAAGAACTGTCATGCCCCCTTCAGAGTCTGAATCCGCGGTGGAAGATGAGCTGGAACAAGAGCTGACAGAGATTGAGAGGCTGGCTCTGTTGGCCTTGGAGGAAACTGGGGAAAGGCAGAGTCAGTCCAGGCAAGGCTTTTCTGAATTAGTAAGGCCTGCAGACAGGGAGAGCTCAGGATAAGAGCAAGGACTACCCCCTCCTGATCTGAGAGCAAGGTGGGAAAAGAGACATCGAGATCAACACAGATTGAGCCAGCTACGAGGGAGGAGAATGCCCTGCCCCCTTTCACAAGGCACACCTGGGGACCGAGATGAAAGGAGGTGCTCATGGGAGTGGCATTTGTTGGGAACAAGCATTGAATCCATGGAGCCTTGTGTGCACTTGCCAAAGCCTGGAGATTACTGTGCTCTATCTTGTGAGGCTTGCCAGTTTGCCTGCTTCACTGAACTTCTGGCTCTGGTTAATGTTTGGCTAACCTGGCTTATTGGACTGCTGGCCCTGGTTAATGTTTGGGATAACCTGGCTTATTGGACTGCTGGCCCTGGTTGCTGTTTTGTTAACCTGGCTTACTAGACTGCTGCTCCTTGTTGCTGTGTGGCTAACTTTGCTTACTGGACTACTCGCAGCCAGAGGCTTCTGAAGGTGCATGTAAGAGCTTTGCTCCAGGACTTGTAGTGAATGTGGGAACATTTGGGGGCACAGTTGGAGCAATAAAAGGGACCCGTTTTCTCTGGGTGTGTTTATGTGCCACGGCCCGGGTCATCATAATAACAGAAACTTATCAAAACATTAAAAAAAACTATTTAAAACCCAGAAAAACATAATTTTTAGGGCAGCAGCAGTACAACCTCTCTAGCAATACAACCACCCTGCAGGCTCAATACCACCATTACTGGATCCCTAGACCAGATGCCAAAGCAACCTCTTCAGGGTTGGGGCCAACTTATTCTCAGGGGCAATGATGCTCCAGAGACCAGGTACTGCAGCAGAAAAGACATCAAACATGCCCTTTCTGCTGCTCTTGATGGGATGGATAGATGTGACTGGGGAGGTAGTTTCTCAAATAACTGGACCCTTTCCATTTAGGGCTTTATACTGTAAGTCATTACTAGTACATTAAATTGAACATAATCAATGCTGCTTGCAGAGCAGAGATTTAACATGCTTTGATGTAGGTGTGCACATAACTGCCTGCACCACTGAATTTTGTAGTAGCTGGAGAGACAGACAACTCACATTGGGGAGGGGGACTCCCAGAATGTTACCCGGGACGGTGCTATCATTGGCTTCAAGTATATAAAAGCAGTAGCATACTGATCATATTTTAAAAATGAGCTATCATATAACATGGGTGCATTAAGTCCGATAGGTTTTAATACCACTATCCCTATTGTTTTTATATCTGAACATGAGCTAAGGCAGGAAGACAGAAGTGTCCCATGGGCAAGAACTGGGATTGAAATAAAAGAAAGGATGGACAGAGAGGAGAAAGAAAGGGTCATTGCCCAATAAAAATGTCTTTGGCTACAGTTAATGTTAAGGAGAGCTCAGTAGTCAAGAGAACCTCAGCTTCTCCCAGCCTGGTCACCCAATGAGAGGAAGATTTCTCTGCAGTTTCTTCCCCAAAGTCGCTCTCTTTTCTCCAGATTCAGAGAAGGATTGAAGCCTATTTCTTATATTTTAACCAATAATCATCATGTTTTAAAAAACATGGAAATACTCCATTTTAATTTTTTATCTTTATCTTCATCCTTAATAATGCAGGTCATCAAAAACCAATAAAATGTGCAATCAAGCTGCCTAGTTCTAGTTTAGCAGTGAAGTTTTATACAACTGTTTTGCCAAGGGAGCTTCAAATGTATTTTTATTTCATAAAAGCCCATAAAGATGCCAGCAACCACAGCAATCTCATACACATGGAAAACCATAGTAGATTAATTGAATTGAAATTTTATATTTATACAACCATGTAGTTCTTTTTTTAAAATTTCAACCACAGTCTCAGGAAGGAAGGAAGGAAATTTATTTGAACTCAGCTTTTATTTTGATAAATCAGAGTGTAGTCTGCTCTTTTCCATGCTGCCTTATCACGGATGTTGGATTTGCAATTGTGAATGGTAATGCAAACTTCATTATTTTAAAAAAGACTGAATTGTATGTTCTAATATTTAAGTATATACTTATAAAAGCCATTACTAATAGCAGTTATGTGGTGGATACTGTGGAAACAGACCACTATGCTAATTATAGTTTTGATTTATAAATATATAATTAGGAAAGCCAATACTGATTGTGGAATGGATGCTGTGAAAACATACTATATTAATTATGCTGCAACAGCGTTAAAATACAACTGGCAGTAGATTACCTACACGAAGTTCAGTGCTACTTCTGACACTAGCCGCTATTTATATATAGGATCATTCAGAGGAACTGCTATGTAACCTCGTTGTGCTATGAATAAGTAAATATGGGTCACTCCCAAAGGCATCCACATAACAACACAATCAAAATATCTGCTATTCTTTTCAGGTTACAATGTTACATCACATTGGCTGGATTTGAATGTCTCTCCTGTGAAACGCCATTCCTAAATCATATGACATATACTACTATGCTAATATAAATATGTCAACCGATGTACAGAAGGGCAAGACTTTTGAGGGATCTAAGATCAGTAATTATTTTAAAAATACAGGTAGTCCTCATTCAGCAATCACAATTGGGATCAGCAATTTGGTCACTAAGTGAAGCAGTCACTAAATGAAACCAGGACTGTCCTTATGATCTTACTTCAGCTTTCTTTTGTTTTATAGACTTGCAAAGGTAGTAAATGTGAAGATGGATCACAAAGTTACTGTGACATTACTGCCACGATGAAGATTCCTATATTATGTTGATCTATAGTAAGAGCCATTCCCCTTTTAAATATGCACTCCAGATATTTTTTGAAATTATAATTGATATAGGACTAAACATCCTTGCATTGTAGAAAAAAATCAACAACTACTTACTGATCTTTCTTTTTTTTCAAATTAGAACAGAAATGAAAATGTATGGAATGTTAATACTAATTAACAGTTTGGGACAATTAAAAATAATTACCTTTTTCTCTCAATTTTCTATTTTATATAACCAACTGTTTTCTTGGTACAGAAAATAATTTCATTTTTATGAGAGGACCCACACTGAACACTAAATATCTTTTTTCCTCCTTCAGTTAATGTTTAGGATCATCTGGTTTGTATTTAGCATTCTTATGAGTCATTTTACTTTTATAGGAACACTGTGCTATAGAAAACTGCTTCTAATAATTTAACTTCTAAAATCAACCACTGAATCATAGATTACCTAAGGAAACTATAATTGGAGGGGAAAATAGACCCCTGATGTTACATACTATTGCCTTGTGAAATGAAGATAACAGTGCAGACGGTTTTAATCCATGTATAATCACATTTTCCTTCTTCTTCTATAGCCTTCCTCAACCTGGTACCTTCCAGATGTATTGACTAGAATGCTGGGATTAGGGAAGCTGAACGGATTCATCTCAAGAATACCAGGTGACGTTCACATCATTTTTCCAAATTAATTCTTATATTTTAGAATAGAAAGATGAGTTATAAAATACCATACTTTTCCTTCCTGCTGTCATATAATTTGGACAAAACAAAATTGTTATATTTGTCTATCTTCTTAGGTACTTTTCTATATGTATTTCCTGAGAGTGAAGTCATTTTTTAAAATAAAACAAAACATCCACTCATAGAAAAGAAACTATTCCTAGATGAGGACTGAAACAGTTTTCAATGTTCACATGTGATTTATATTTTAAAGAATGCATTGAGTAACCCATAAAATTCTGTGTCCTAGAGTACAAATTTATTTCGAAGTACAACTTTCAAGTAGACAGCTAGAGATTGTGACTCATGATTGAATCACCATTTGAGGCAAAATTGCCCGGTTCCACTTTGAAAAGGAAGCATTTTGGGGGCAATTGGTGCCAATGACATGGAAGCATCTTAGAAAGTTGACCCTAAGTTGCCTCTGCGGAAGGTGAAATACATTTTAAAATTTGTTTTAACTATCGAAGTAATGCATTTTAGATCATACATGGAGCAATCTGTTTCAGACAAATGCAGGAGATGGGCTGGGAATCAGGAAGGAGCTAGAAAACCGTTTGCCTATGTCTTGGATCTTCCAGAGCAAAATGGGCTGGGTTATACAGCAAAGAAATCCACGGAAGGTCAGAAGAATTGCTTTAGAGGCCAAGACAATCAACTGAGCACTCTTATTCTACAATATAATTTCTCAGGCTGGTGCTATCCAGATGTCAGCCACATGACAACAGAAAAAGACTCAGTGGTCCATCCACTGTGTCCTTTTTTCTTTTTAATTAATTAACTATTTTTAATTATATTTTTATTTATTAAATTTTGATGATGAGAAACATTTCTTTATCCAAAGCATGTTTAAACTCAGTTAAAGTCATCTGTGTTCCTATGCTTCTTTTAAAAAAAAGAATTTGTAGTGACAACTGTGAAGAGAATCACTGCTTTTATGGACATGCTGACAGTGAGAATGCTATGACCAGCTACTATGCCAGCTTCCTCATTCACTCTACATTCCCAAAAGCAGAATCAAATTGATTCATTTGCATACCACTTACACTTCTAGGATTTTCTTTTAATGGTATATTTCAGTTGCAGCTGCTATGACCAGTTGGGTCATGAAGAAAGCACATCATCAGTTAATCAATGATGTTGAGTCATTTGGATTCAGTGGTATACAAACTGAATCAATTAATCTGGAGATCTCCCAAATAAAGGGTTAGACCATACAACCCACTGTGCACTGCTACCTTTTAATCCATTTAGTTACTGGATTTAATAATATTTATTAGGGATGCAATGCTTCACCTTATAAGGGGAAATGTTGTATTGCCATACATGGAGAGACCTTATGTAGCACCTGTCAGCAACTCTTTAAAATAGCTGGCTCTTTTCCAAGGATCATGTAGTTGCCCTCCTTGCTGCACCCAGAAATGTTATGCCTAGTTTAATAGCTAAACATATTAAATTGCCAACAGGTGCTACATACATCCCTATGCACCCATTCCATTGCAGAGAATGCCATCCATCTGCAGGATGCCATCCATCAGTTCAACAGAAGTATTATGTGTTTGGCTTGAAACAAGAAAACTGCAGACTGGCTATCAGAATGTACATGTTCCTTTCTTCCCTCCTCATCCTCCTTTCCTTTTGCATTGTATCTGTAAACTTCTATGTCTCTGGATACAGCAACAATAGTTGAAATTCTGTGGGTAGTTATTCTATTGCTTTATGCTGCTTCATTGTTAAAGGTGCGAAGACCCAGCTCACATGGCACTATCTAGCCAATCTTGGCTGAGCTCAGAAAGCTAGCCAGGATTAGCTGGCTACCTTAATTAGTATTAGATGCAAGACCACGGGAAAGACCACTACTTTAGATTAGATTGGGAAGTCCCAAGAAATTGAAGGCAGCAGTGCCAGTCCACTTCACGGCCATGTCTGTGAAATGCATCTTGAGGGAGACTACTACCTTCTCCTTGGTAGTACTGAGCATGAACCCTAACCTTAACCTGAAAAGATGGGAGTTGTAGGAAATTGTCTGCAAGTTATCCCACCCCACTATTTTGCATTCCAAAACCCATCACTCCCTCCCAGATGCCATTTTCTCCTTGCACCCACCACTTCCCTTTCTCCTCTCCATGGCCAATGTAGCCCTCCCTTGTCTTTTAGTCTCATCCCTCTCCCAGTAGTGCCTCAGCCTTCCAGAACACAGAGGTGCCCTGCCTTGCAGCGCAATCTCAATGCTCTCCAACTACCAAGGAAATGGAGGTCATCCAGCTCTTATCTGTCTCCTTTCTATATGAATTTCCTTTCCCTTCGAGGCTTGGTGTTGTGACGTATTGTCTTTCTTTGTGAAATATGCATGCCTTGTTCTCCCCTGTCAAAGCTGACTGTGAAAACTCTTGCTCTTGGCTTGTGCAAGCAGATCGGGATAGGACCCAAAACTTCCAAAACTTTGCAGGGACAACCACCCCTTTCAACCCACCTCCCCCATATGCTAGCAATCGAGTACCCCAGCTGTTGACCCAGAGTTTCAGAACCCTGGCTTAGAAAACTGCTTCAAGTATTAATGTTTGAAACAATTCTGATTTCATTTTTAAAAGGAAACTTTTTTAAAAGAAAACATTTTTTAAATGGAAATTTTCTTGCAGTGAGCATGGAGATGTTTATGCATATTGTATTTGCATATTTTTGTATGTAGACGTGTCCATCTATATCATCTAACAATAGCTATAATCTCAATAGGCTTTCAAAAAAAATCAAAAGCCTGAAGTCTACTAACATATTCTAAGGAAACACTTTCTTGGTGGGTATATGGAGCTAATAGGAGCACTTTTAGAAAGTATTTGGATTTATCAGCAATGGCCGGATGTGATGACAAAGCAACCTAAGGAAGAAAATGAACGGATTTCCCACTGAGTCATATTTGGATATGATCCAATCACCATTTGAATAAGCAGACTGCTTCATTAAGAAACACTGAGTCCAAGCAAACAGAACAAAGAAAAAGATTGAAAGGCCCTTTGCAATGAAGATGCAATGTCCACTCTGTTAGAAACCCAGCAAATAATACAATATAATAGCATCGTTTATCTTATATAATAACTAATATCACAGATGTTTCCACATTCAGCATTCACTGTGATTATGGGCAGAATTTCTGTGTTTGTCATTCACAAAAATATTACTACTGAAAAAATGATACAAGTAGAAAACAATCCATTTTTTTATAGAAATTGAAATTCATAATGCAGAGCTAATTAAATCAATTGCAGAACTAAAAACTATGTTCTCAAAACAATAGAGATAAATAATACAATGTGATACAAGGTAGCTGATATGCTCACGATGCCCTAAAATTGATTGTAGTTAGAAAAAATTGACACGCTGCGATGTACCTCTTAAAATACTGATCACTTTTGAAGACAATGCCTATTGACGATCAATATTAAGAAAAATGGTTGAAATTTTACAAAGAATAAAAGAATTTAGCTCCTTTTCTTTGTCCTAGTTTTTCAAGTTAAAATATTTAAAATATTTTAAATGTAATTTATTTTCAAGTTGGCACCTGCAACATGAAGTGAAATGATGTAATAAAATAATGACTGCTGCCTAAAAAATTGTACAGCAGCTGATAAGAGGCATAAGATCACCGATAAAGTAGCTATAGTCAGACTAGTTGCAAGTCTCAGTAGACATATCATCAGATAGTATGCTAAAAGAGGCCAATAGAGCCCTCAGAACAATCCCTTTTACCACCATAACTCAAACCAATAAACTGGCATAAAATATTGCCCTGTTATCTTGAAGATGCTTGGCTATACAATCAAGAACAGCAGTACATTGCCAATCTAAGTACAGCCTGTATTGACTATAGGAAGGGCTACAATTGAACTCCACACACATGGATCTGTATATACCTGGCATCATACAAAGTCAACCAGACATTTAAGAACCTTCCTCAAGAACTCACTGGGGCTGTGGAAGAAAACACTGAAAGTCAGTGCAGGACAAATCACACAAGTGGCCATTAGGTTTGGCATCAGAGGTGAAATCTAGCTGGTTCGGACCGGTTCTGGTGTACCTATATTGGAAATTTTGACTGGTTCAGGGAACCGGCAAATACCACCTCTGGCTGGCCGCCCCCCCCGCGCCCTGCTTCCTCTAGGAGTCCCCCCCGCGCCCTGTTTTGGCTCCCAAGTAAGTGCAGGGAGGCCCACTAGGCCCAAAATGTGGCGCAGGGGGTATGGCAAAAGAAAGAGAAAGAGGGAGGGAAGGAGGGAGGGTGGGAGGGAGGGAGAAGAAGGACGGACGGAC
>JANHFL010008757.1:95055-108333 GCA_032468155.1 Oxyrhabdium leporinum
GGTTGACTCAGCCTTCCATCCTTCCGAGGTGGGTAAAATGAGGACCCAGATTGTTGGCGGCAATATGCTGACTCTGTAAAACCACTTAGAGAGGGTTGTAAAGCACTATAAAACAGTATATAAGTCTAAGTGCTATTGCTATTGCTATCTCCATTTCTGATGTGCAGAGGTGATGGCTAAATGGCACCATTCACACATATAACATGTAAGAAGATTGTAACCTGCACAGTCACCTGGGCAGCATATCATTTTATTAACTAAATAAACAAAGACATCAGTACATGCAGAATGACCCCCCTCCCCCCAAAAAAATCTCAGTAAAGAAATTGAAAATGCTCAGGGAAAGAGTTATTAGTTGATTGTTCAGAGGTAAAAACAAAAAAAAATAGAGGAAAAAGGAAAGGTATGGGATAACATGGATATTCACACTTCAATGTCGAAAGTTCCATGCGTTTATTTTATTTTTCCTTTTTTTATAACCAATGCTTATGAAATTTCACCAGATGAAATGGCTACCTAATTCATGAATCCAAAATTCTTCTTAACAACAATGCATCTTTGGAATTTTAAAATAATAAAGTGAAAGTTCAAGTGAAATAACTAATCTGTCCTCAGCGCCTTGAACTGTTTCCCCACTGCAGACCATCTCCTACAAATTTCAGAAAGAGTTATTGCCCATTGCTCACAATTGCTCATTAGCCAAGAGCATTCTGCCTTTTGGCCTTCATCCAACTGGAGAATATACTCTATTTCCCAGCATTAAGTCTTTCTGAAACAATTCAAAACATCCAGTGTATTTTGGTGAGTCAGCTCTGGATCTATGCTCATCCAAATATGCTTAAGACAGGGACTAAACTAAAAATAACTAATGCTGATTTCAGTGAACACATCATGCACGATAGGTAGACTGGATCTAACTGCTTGTGATTGAATTATCCCTTTTGTTTTGCTTTTTAAAAATTTATTCTCCAGAATGAATTACTAAATTCATTTTCTCACTGGAAACCTCCTGAAAATGAAGCAGAAGATGTCAAATGCTCTATCAACAAAGCAAAATTATCTATTGTTAGTTTTGTATTCTGTCTTTAATTCAGGAGTTCAAATTCTCTGTAGCTGACCTTCTCATGCTTACATGAAGGGCCAGGTTGCTCTCCATCTTGCCATAATGGTCTTTCTGGGGCATTTTAAAATGTTCCTGCTATTGCCAGGTTTTAACTTTATCCGCTTCCCTCTCAATGTTTTGTAGACACTGACCATGTGATTCATTTGCTTGCCAGAGTTCTGTTTGTATTTTTATTACATTATTTTGATATTCACTTTTTGTTTCTTGTATATTTAATAAGTTCCAATTTTTAACTTTCATCAGTTCTTGGCATTTGTTTGTTTGATTAGATAATCAACCAATCCATGCTTTTTTATCTTGACAGTTGGTTCAACAGAAGTAAACCTCTGCTTCCATTTCCATGGGGCATATATAATTTATCAAAATCACTATGGGGATGTAATGCATAGTGAATAGGCATCACTTTTCTTGTTTTTCAGTCCAAACTGTCCAGTTCAGCTTGGGTCCAGTTAATAATTCCGGCAATGTATTATATCACAGGTATGGCGTAGGAATTGATGGCTTGGATGGCATTATACCAGTCAATTTTGTCTTTAGCAATTTTGGATGTTCTCTTTAATAATCACATTTTTAAGTTGTCCATGCTTGATGTTATCTAACAATAAAATAGTCAGATATTTGCAGGCTTCATCATGATAGCTCTGGATGGTTGGTCATTTGGCATTGTATTTCCATTACTGTTTTACATGTCTTTGTTGCTACCGTAGAACATTTTCCTCGGTTGAATTCCATTGCTATAGTTTTTGCTAAAAATTCTGTCAATGTGATTGGCAATGACTGGATTTTGATTTCTGATTTTCCATAAAGCCTCAGATCTTCCATAGAAAGTAAATGTGAAATTTTATTAACCTGTTTTGCTGTTTGAAAGCCAAAATTTGTTTTCTTGCAAATCACTGAAAGTAGGATCATGACAATGGCAAATAATAAAAGAGATAATAAATCATTCTGGAAGATCCCTCTCCGAAGATTAATAAGCCCATAGTTTTCATTTCCAACCACCAATTCTGTCTTCTATCACTCTGTATAGATTTTCTAATATTTTTACTGATACCAGTGTTTCCAAAAATTTGATGATCCAATTATATGGTGATGAATCAAACACCTTTTTATGACAATCCAGACCATATTCAAACTGCTTTTTCAGCAATTCTCCAGAACCATTTTATCAGTCAAAAGTTAATCTTTGGTACCTGTGTTTTTCTTTTTTTTCCTCTTTTTGTTCAACAGGGAGGATGCTATTTTCCCCTAACAGTGGGTAATTTAAACAAGTTAGTATTTAAACATACAAGCAGGTATGTTATAGGCAGTGTTGGTGAACCTTTTTGGCACTGAGTGCCGAAACAGGGACACACGCGCATGCGTGTGGGAGCACTGGAAACTAGAAGAGCAGTTCCCTGGCATACATGTGCACACCTGGAAGCTGAGCTTCCAGTTTCCAGCGAGCGCATGTGTGCCAGCCACCTTCTGGTTTCCTCTGCGCATGCATGCGTGAAGACCAACTGGCCAGCGTGCATGCATGTGACAGAAACCGGAAGAGCAACGGGAGATGGCTGGCGTGCCTGCAGAGATGGCTCTGAGTGCCACTTCCAGCATGCTGCCATAGATTCGCCATCACGGTTATAGGGCCTGCATTTCCCTGAGTCTTTTTGAATCAGATACATTTTTCCTGTTATTAGCTGATGTCTCCTTTATGCAATACTTCATTAATATGTTTCACTATAATTGGATGTAAGTTAGTGAACTATTTGAGTCAAAAGCCATCACTTGATCACTTTGAGGAGATGTCCTATTTTTAATCCTTTTAACTCCATTTTTAACTATTTCTGTTGTTATTAGTAAAGTTTTCCCATTTGATTTTTATTAAATATATCTCCAGGTTTTTTCTGTTCATACAGAATTTTCTTTTTTCTTTCTCATGTCCCAAAGAGCTTTGCAAAGCTGGATTGTTTCCTTTTTGTTTGGTTTTCCATTTTCAAAATTCCTATTGCCATTTATACTTTGGAAGAATCACCTCTGGTCTGATTGGAACAGCTGATTTTGCTTAAGTTGGATAATTTATGTCTCATAGCATTCAATTTTCCCAGCTGTTGTGATATTTATTGCTTTATTTAAAGTTTCTTCATTTTTTTCCTAGAGCTAAACCGATATTTTTATTAGGCTTGTCCTTATCCTTACCTCTTCAATTTTTGCTCTTTCCTGTTTCTTAAATTACTTGCGAATAAAGGCCGACACAGGTAAAGCACTGGAAGTAAAGATGGTACCATCTTTAAACACCTTGCATGGCACAACAGTGTAATTCAATGACTGTTTAGTTTTATACAGTGTTCCGATCTGAGCGTGAGGCTGCTTGTTAAAAGTAGATTAATCACAATTAATGGGATTTACTACAAACTGTACCTAGGTCAAGGTACTGTGGTCTTTATAGCACAGAAACAGTAATAATATGAAGATAGTTAGTCAATGCATGTGATACAGATGGACCCTTTCCAGCCAAACAGCTGCAAATAACTGTGAAAAATCTTAACTTTATATGTTCATCAATAGATATAGAGAGAGTCCTTGCTTACCAACTGCCTCAGACCCCTTTCCTTTCCTTTCTGTTAGACCCATTGTTGCTTTTAGCCACCTGCACAGTAAGCTGATGTGTGCAGCAAATGCATGCATTTCTATTCATAGAATACACACATGCAGAGACTATAAAACTGCTTGGAAACTATAAAAGACAATATTTATCTGCCTGTAACACAATTCATTGAAGATAGGAAGTTGAGTAATCCCTAGAACATGCCATCGTATTGCATTCAGAAACATTAGGTCACTGATTCATTCAGGAAACAAAGGCATATAACAGCCACAATGAGCCTACAAAAGTTGCGGGTTTAATAAGGAAGATTCCTTCCTTGGAATACTGCCAGGTTTGTTCTCTTTCACTCTCGGTTGTGTTAGAATTGGTTCAGATGACAAATAGGCATGAATAAATGCCTAGTTAACTCCCTGTAATAAATGTCCAAACAGGCAACCTTGTGGCCTTTTGTGGATGTCTCTTATGCTATATTGTTCACGTGAACTTGGGGCTTTAATTATATATGGACATTGTCTGCTTCCAATTAGTCTTAATGTAGCACAAATTATGAAGGAAATAAACGGAAAAGAAAGAGACAATAATGTATAGTTGTCGCTGTTTGGAATCTAGCTGTCCTTGCCGTATGAACCATGTGGGTTTGTGTTTTGGAATCAATATTGTATGGCTTTTATTTCAGTAATTCTGGCATTTTGCTGGTACGTTTGTGGACAAGATTCCCCACCATAAAACTCGTACTTAGTATTCTGCTAATATAATATTATGATTACTAAAACTAATCATCTCAACCTGTGTGGCTATGTTTCTGAGATCACAATAGATCTATGGATTCTGGACATGAAAAAAGGAAAGTAGTGAACAATTTTTCAGGGAGTGGAGAATGTAATCAAAAATATTGGTGGAAATAAGATGACTGTTTTTTTCCCAGACCTTTGGTAGATTTTTTTTTAAGGGAAGGGGAAGAGAAAGCAAATGACCTCACTTGAAGAAAGGGGATATAATCTTGGAATGCTGAGGACTGCAAATGAGATGCTGAGCTTTGCGGGTCACGAGGCAAGGAAAGATACCTCTGAAAGAAATAATTCATATTGATTGAAATGGAGACCGATGAGGAAAATAAATTCTGCTACAATTTGGAATGAGAATGACTAGGTGTGGTTGAAAGAAGCTATTGTACCTTCTATTTTTTCAGAAAAGATGACATCATTTTTATGCCTTTCATACACTGAAAGTCACTAATATTTATCTTTTTATTTAAGGCTCTATAGTTTTTCCCAAAATGACACTAGAATGTCCTTTTGAAAATCATCCATAATTTCAGGATGACTCATAAACAAGCCAGATTTGCCTAAATACTTCTTATATGGATATCCCAGAAAGGATTTGCAAAGTTATATATGATTATTTTTAATAGTAACTTGTGTCACATTTTACATTTCCTTTTATTGGATACTCTATCCACTGAAAAATGTGTCCTGCTTTAAATTCTTTTAAAAAGTCACAATCCATATCTTACCTTGCTGTGAATTCTGGTAGGTGTTGTTTTTTTCCTAGCAGGTTTTTAAAAAGTCTTAAGACTCTAATCTTTTTAGGCAATAGTGATATTCAAAACATACTACTCAGGACTATTTTATGGATCAGAGCGTTCTTTATCTGAACTGCTACACCTGTAAAATACAATGTATGTAATGTATTCTGTTTATCACAATAATATCACAACTAAAGACGTAGTTGTGTCTTTATGAGTGATCTGAGTTCTAATACAGTCCTGTTACTTGATTTTATATCAGTAGTCCTTGTAATCAATAAACTAGTTTATACTTTAAATCCAAGGACAAATATCAAGGTGACATGCAGTAAACTTTCAGCCTGGAAAGCTTCCCTATCCACAGTTATAAATATTTCATTCTATTGTACTTGGCAAGCTGCAAGCAACTGGAGGTAGGATCTCATTAAGACAGCAAACTGTGGAGTAGGGAGAGGATAGTGTGAAGCTAAGGGTGATAACAGTGGCCTTGTCCAGAATAGGCCATGGGAGTTTTCTTATCTTACTTAGGCAGGAGGTGCTGGGAGCTTCCTGTGCGAAATTAGGAGCATATGCTGCTTTCCTCTTGTTGTTTGGCTTCCTCCTGCATATAAGACGGTTCCCAGCACAGTGATTATCTTTGCATCTTCAAACATGGCACAATTTACTTCCTTAAGAGTTTGATGTATCCTTAAGAGTCATGTCTTCCCCCTCCCCTCATCTCCCCCTCTGTCCTAGATTCTTTCTCAAGCACTTGCTGGTTGATGTCCTAGGCGTATGTGCCTTTTAAAACTTAGCAATAGATGATCAAAACGTACAGAATGTGCCTCCTGGGGCTTGGATACTGTTTGGGAAAATACACATTTCTTTAGAGCTGGTATTCTTGAATGTAGGATTATTAGATTTACAGCTTTGACCGCTTCTTCCTCTTTCCTCATTTCTGTGGAAATTGAAGCTAAAATTAGTGACTTCTGGTTTCCAAAGCTGAATGATAGATACCTTTCCAAACACATATTAACTGGATCTTTAAACATGGATATGCGATAGACATGTAAAGTAATAGGTGGATGAATTATGAAATATTTATGGTAAAAAAAATGAGAGTGTCATCATTGATTGAACAATATTCTCTTGAGTTGGGGTATCTAATAAAGCTATAGTTTTATTTCCAAATTGCATAAGGGAAAACATTAGAGTCTTCAGGATCACTCACTGCTGACTGCATCTGCCTATCCGATAAGATCCGGAAGACGGAGCTTCCCACTTTTCAGAAACACTGTCAATAATGTCGATGAAGGAGTGACTTTCCAATTCTGTCTGAAACAGCATTCTTCCAAAATCTGTTTAGACTTAACCATACTGGTTTTTAGGAAGGCCTTTAGGACTTTGGGAAGAGATACATTATGAGGCGATAACATCTTTAGTTGAAATGTCTTTCTTGTGGATGGAATGATATTGCCCCTTGGCTAATGAAAAAGATCATTTAGATAAAATGGGTTTATGGATTTATCTTCCTTATTTTCTATCATTGTTTTAATCTTATTTGCCTTGGAGGCTATGTGAGCTGTTCAAGATCATTAATGACAGGAGTGGCATATACAGTAAGCCCCCTTTTGATCACTGATGGATAAATCTGCAAATTCGGGGGTGGGGGAATAAAGGCTTCTGAATATTTACTATCTATTTACTATCTAAAATAATTATTGTCTTGGATATTTTCCAAATACTACTATCTCCACGAGCTAGGCTATTCTGATTATAAACAGAATACTCATTTAGGTTACATGGAGAATGAATCACTAGAGACATTGCGGAGTGGATTATACCTCACAGAGAATGCATTATTGAAACCACTAGGTGATTCACAGTGAAACTGGAATATGGTCAAGATTACAATGGATTTTGATTCTTTGTTGATGTTGGCTATTTTTTTCATATGACAGTGTTTTACATTATGAAAAATAGATTCCTATCACTATTTCTCCTATGGATAAATCCCAACTATTCATCAACATCACACAACTTTTAAAAAAAGTAACAAGATGAAATTTGAACAAATAGCATTTATAAACAACTAAGCTGTGAGCAGGAAAATACTGGATGCATATTTTTTTTAAAATTTATGTTCCACCTTTATTATTTTTACAAATAACTCAAGGCACCAAATTCATCCAATACATCTTCCTCCTCCTGTTTTTCCTGCAGCTTCCTCCCTGTGAGGTGAGTTGAGGCTGAGAAAGACTGGCTCAAGTTCACCCAACTGGCTTTCACGGCTAAGGCATGACTTGAATTCATGCTCTCTTGCTTATCTAGCCTGGTGCTTTAATCACCAGACCAAACTGATCAACTTATCAAACTTATCAAGAAATTCAGCATGGAAAACCTAATTTTATTTGCCACAACCCTATGCTACTTAGGTTGGATCTGTCTCTATCTCTCTGCTTCAAATTCTTGTCAATTCTTTCTTTTCTGCTTCCGATCCTAATTTGCTGGAGCCTGATTATAGATATGAAAGAATTCAACCCTTTTCTGGCCATGCACTGGCCAACATATTCAGACTTTCTGGAAGAGAAGCATATCTTCTCCACTGAGCCAAATCATTATGCTTCTGGTTTTCTTGCTTTCCTCCTAAACTAGCTTCCATTTTAGCTCAATCGCTGAAGTAAATAAAATCTTGTTACTCTACGTTGTGCTGGTATCCACTATATTTGCTGACATGCCATAGCTGGAACATGTGAAAGGCGATTTTGTTCATAGTTTTAGGTTTGCAATGAAGTGCCCACATTGCATTCCCAACAAAAGACCTACAATATTTCACCTATCATACCTGTCATAAAGATAGTAAAAGGAATCTGCAGCTACTGCTTAGATTTCAATAGATAGCCATAGAACTGGGGTTAGACCAGCATTTCTAAACCTCAGTAATGTAAAGAGGTGTAGAATTTCAACTCCTAGAATTCTCCAGAAAGTTATTTTGCTTTCTCCTCTGTTGTTAACATCAAATTCTTCCGATTTTCTTCCATTTGTGAAGGAATAAAGAAGGTACACAAAACAAAATTCAACCCTTACGTAGTATCTAAATTCACATAGTTCAGTTTGTAGAAAACATGTCCTTTAGGGTGAGGAGGACAGTAAGAAGATTGGACAATGCTACACCAAACAGAATTCTTGCCAAGAAACTCTCACTGATGGCGTCATTCCATTCTAGCACTCAAAAGCTTTGGTAGCTTGCTGAGATTGTACAGGTAGTCCTCGACTTACAACCACAATTGAAGCCCAACATTTTTTCTGTTGCTAAATGAGACATTTGTCAAGTGAGTTTTGCCCCATTTTATGACCTTTCTTACCATGACTGTTAAGTGAGTCACTGCAGTTGTTAAATTAGTAACACGGTTGTTAAGCGAATCTGGCTTCCCCATTGTGTAAGAAAGTCACAAAAGTTGACCACATGACCCCGAGACACTGCAACCGTCATAAATATGAGTCAGTTGCCAAGCATCTGAATATGGATCATGTGACCATGGAGATGCGGCAACAGTTGTAAGTGTGAAAAATGGTCATAAATCACTTTTTTTAAGGTCTGTTGTAATTTCAAACGGTCACTAAATGAATTGTTGTAAGTCGAGGACTACCTGTGGTTGAAGTGTTGCATTATTACTAATAGTATATGTATTATATAAGATTCAGTGCTGCACAAGTTTTTTAAAAAATCAGCTGCTTTAAACTGATGGGAAACTGACACCATAAGTAATATTTTTAAAAAAACAGAGAAAGACAAACATAGAATTATTGTCCTAGACAGGACAATAAATAAACAACCAACCAGACTGTTTAAAATCTTCTTCCTTACCTCTTCTTGAAAAAGAAGCAGTTCAAACAATGGCAAAAAAATACATTAGCAGTCAACTACTGCAGGTGTAGTTATTTTTCTAAGGCTATATAATAATTATCTTGGCTATCCCATGAACGTATTTTCCACATGGCAGTGTTTCTCAGCCTTGAAACTTTTAACATATGTGGACTTCAGCTCTCAGAATTCAGAAGTCAGCTTGCTGGCTGGGGGATTCTGGAAGTTGTAGTCCACACATCTTAAAGTTGATAGGGTGGAGAAATCCTGCCATAGGGTGCTACAGATGAAGAACTGGTCTGATTGGCAAACCAAGTGAGCATCACAGACAGAGGTTGATATACAGAGATTTAAGTATTTTAATAGTAAGTGCTCAAGGCTACTGCGCGGATTTACTGATTGGTGTTTTTTGTTTGGGAGTGGGGTTTTTTTGCTTTATGTATGCCAATTTATTTCCTTTCATCAGGATCATCTTGTTAGCAACATCTGCCTAGCAGGGCTTTGGACATTCTAAAATGCTGATTTTCCATGTTATAAAAATCCGAGGGAGATTCAGAAATAGTTTGCAGAGTTGATGCTCAAATAAACGAAACTGTTGCAGTAACAACAGTTCCAGATGTGCCTAATCTCCTGGCAATTTCAAATAACTTTTAGAACACTGTTTGCTGTATACTTTGAGATAGCAGGCTAACTTTCTTTAACCTGATTCATGAGATATATCTCACTTAGACTTATATACCGCTTTACAGTGCTTTCTAAGCGGTTTTACAGAGTCAGCCTATTGCCCCCAACAATCTGGGCCCTCATTTTACCAGCCTTGGAAGGATGGAAGGCTGAGTTAACCTTGAGCCTGGTGAGATTTGAACTCCCAAAGTTCAGACAGCCAGCAAGCAACAGAGGTAGCCTACAGTAGTGCACTCTAACCACTACACCCCCATGGCTTATATCACATTATGATCCTACCACATTATCAATAAGGAAAGCATATATATATATATATATAGTGGACAATTCTCAGTATCTGGACCTAGAATTGAATCATCTCTAAGTCAAGATGCTAAATACCACACATACAATTTTTTTATGCAACATCCTGCTTGTCTTGTTATGGGCAGAAGTTATAATACAGTATATAAAAGCTGAATGGATACATAACTGTTCAGTGAACATATCTTTTTCTTCTTCCTAGCGTATCCTTGCAAGTGCAGGGTCCGCTTTTCGGATCATTGAATGCCACTTTTGCATGGTCAGCTGCGTCTGCAGGGCACAGGCCTATGGCTTGCATATCTTTGTTGATGGTCTTCCCATTTCTGTCTTGGGCGCTTGCAAGGCTGCCGGCCATTGACTTCCAGTGGGTAGGCAGTTTTGGCAATGGTGAAAGGTGCTGCTCTCAGGACAGGTCCATACCAGCAGAGCTGGCTTTCTCTCATCTTCTCTATAATTGGTGCCACACCAAAATGTTGTTGAGTGTTTGTGATGTGGTCAAGAAGGGAGATGCCCAATATCCAATGGAGCATTTGCATTTCCATAGCATGGAAATAGCTTTCGGTCCCTGTTGTTGCTACCCAGCATTCAGTGCCATATAGTGCGATAGGGAGGATGGTTGTCTTGTAAATCTTAGATTTAAGACGGGTTGGCATTCGTCTGTCACATAACACACCAGGGAGTTCTCACCAATGCATCCAGATTGCATTCATCCTTGCTCGTACCTCACCACTTCCTCGGAGGTGGGATTCCAGATATTGAAAGATGTCCACCTTCTTTATGTTTTCTACACTGATTTGAAGCGTTCCAGGGGTGGTGACAGTCTCTAAGTTTTCTTGATGTTGAGATGGAGTCCGAAATGATTGAGGTGATCATTCCCTGTTTTGTTCAGTGAACACATCGTGTATCTTTATATGACATTCCCAGGTGCTTTTTATAAGTACATCAGGGTGTTTTTTTTTATTTCATCATAACATGCTAAGGATGCTTTGTATGGAATATTGGCTTATTTATACATATTAAGATGCCTTTTCACTGACCATTCAAAGTTAGGAGAAGATCCAATCTTATGCTAAACAACACTGTGTTCACCCATACTAAACTATATGCCAGATTGCAATCCATTTTCAGTGCTTTTATGAATATGGCATTCATATGGCATCATTTGAAATGTATCATTTTAAGTATGCAGTATTTTGTGACTCCATACAGGTTTTTAAGCATTTATTACATTATTTCTAAAACTATAGTACTATCAGCTTTCAACTTTCAAGTTGTAATACTGTAACATAACACAATATTATTAAAAAAAAAACCCTTTCCAGTCATTTCAATTTTGACAATGATTTAGGAAGGTACTTTATTTATTATGAAAAGCAAGATTGTTGATCAATCTGTTATCTGTCTGTCCACCCATTTATCAATTTTTTTACTGATCTTGGAAACAATTAAGAGCACTAAAGCTTCTTTAGTGTTGTTAACAGTTGTATGCAGTCAAATGGTATTATGAAGTATAAAAAAACAACACACAATCATGTTGTACACATTATTGCACACATTTTTTCTTAGCTGTATTTCCCTGTGATATCTCTTAAATTTAATCTGGAAGGTTCAGAGACCTTCTGGAATAAACCCGGTAGAAACAGGGAGAAGAAGAGGAAACAAAACTGTTTTTGTGTTTTCCATATTTATATTTCCTATAATGCAAAACAATGAGAAGTTGTTTTTTCAATGATACAAACCAGTGTTTTTCAAACTTGAAAACTTTGTGTGGACTTCAAATCACAGAATTTTACCAACAAGCATGAAAAACACTGACATAAACACTTGAGAAAATTATGGGACGTTTTGATGCTTTCCGATCATGGATCGCTGTCAATGAAAATAACAGAAACATTTAATTTTAAATTCCACTTTGCTAAAGATAATTATTTACAAAGGAAACTAACAAGGACTTGTTTGCTTTAAAGAGAATGTTGATAAATATTAACAACCTAATCATGGAAAATAAAAAGTTTTACAAGAGCTCAAAGAGCTTCACTCTATGAAGGACTAAATGTACAAATATGGAATAGAAACAAAAATACCTTCCAAAAGGAATATGAAACAATATTTATGATGTAATGAACATTTCTCCAAATTTATTTCTATAAGTGTTAAATTAGGTTTTGCAAAATTTCCATCAAAGCTACACTTGAATGTTTTGATTAAGAGTTAGTTAATTATATAATAAAAGGAGTTCAAGAATTTCAACTGATATATTATAACATTTGTGATTTCTGTGATACTTTAAAGACGCCTTAAAGAAAAAGAGTGCTTCATTTAAATTTGCATATTTTTATTTGGGAGATTTTTCCTAAATTTTGTAATTTTGTAAATTTTGTAAGTTACATGTAATACATTATCATGGTATTAATTAGCTTTAAATTGATTGCTTATGTGCCTTCAAGTACCAATATTTCAGTACCAAAGACCAAATTATATGTGGGTGATTTAATATATTTTCTATATTATTTATTACCTTTACCTCTACATGTTTTTATGAAATGTTTTGATTTAATTTGCTACCTAAAATTAATGGAAAACCATGAGTTTACTCTGAAATAAATGTAACTGTCTTCAAGTTTCCGTTGCAAGACAATGGGTACGGGCTTACAATAGGAAGGAATGAAAGCTTGATTTAAATTTGAAACAGAATTTGTAGATGGGGATGCCTTACTATTTTTGGTACTCTATTTTATAGAATTGTTGCTTCATTTTTATTTATCCTGCCACAGGTATGACTTTTGCTCCAGTTCAGAAAATCCGCTAGTTTTGACATCTGAAAGCGCTACAGGAAACAGAATCCAAAGCATTACACAAAGTACAGCTTTAATAGAGGGGAAGAACAAGGTATGACACTTTGGAAGGGGAAATTAAACTTTGAGCATCCTTTTTATGAGTTCCTGCTAAAGTTGAATGGTTGTTTATGAGACTATAATGGTAAAAGCCACTGCCAAATTCTAATCTTATTATAATTACGATATAATTACTTTATGAAGTAAATCTGATTGATAACATTGTCATGCTGTAATAGCATCCAGCTCAGTACAGAACATGGATCGCACCTGTTCAAAATCAGACCCCCAGTATCTCTGTGCAGTATGGTAACAATACATAACTGATGTAACATCCTTCCTCAGGTAAACAGGTAGTCCTTAACTTATGACTGCTTGCTT
>JANHFL010008757.1:128331-145497 GCA_032468155.1 Oxyrhabdium leporinum
ACCCATTCTAGGAGAGCGGGGAGAATTTTGTTCTCCCTGCTTAAAAATTGAATTTTTAAGAGAAAATTTTTATGAGAAAACTTTTTCTTTCTTTCTTTCTTTCTTTCTTTCTTTCTTTCTTTCTTTCTTTCTTTCTTTCTTTCTTTCTTCTCTCTTTTCCCATCTCTTCAATCATTCATAATGAGATTTCTATGTGTTCATGTGGCATGATCATGCAGAATCTGATCAGGCCACAATCACGCAGAAGATCTTATCTAAGGATTATAGCTTTTGAGATATGTAGCTGGGATCAGAACCAGTTTGGAGTAGTGATTAAGGTGCTGGCCTAGGAACCAGGGGGTGTGAGTTCTAGGCCTACCTTAGGAATGAAGGCCAGTTGAGTGGCTTTTAGCCAGTCACTCTTTCTCAGCCCAACCTCACAGGGTCGTTGTTGTGAGGAAATTAAGAAGACAAGGAAGAAGTATTAGGTATGTTTACTGCCTTGAGTTACTTATAGAGGTGGGATAAAAACCATCTTTTTAAAATTAAATAAATCTATTACTGATGGAGAATGTTAACATATATAAAGCAACAAGTGAGCTATTGACCACTCAGCAGCAGAATACGCATGATGTTGCAATGACTTGACAATTCAAAACAGTACTTATTACTATTCTGGGAAACTGTTGAGCATGCAAGAGTTACAAGCAGATTGGAAATTTTGTATAATAGCACAAAGAAATGGCAGCATGGAGCTACCTATGTCACAATAGTGAGGATTCTTTCAATCAATTCAAAATATGTTTTTGATCAGGATTGACATATATGATATACAAAATATTTTTCATAATTTTTGTTAACAATACACTGTTTTGAATAACCACTGGCATGACTTATATCCTAAATGTACAGGATACTAATTTGAGAAAATAGAATTTAAGATGATTTCTGGCAGGTCATTTTTTAAATTGAAAAGTACCATGTGTAGAACTTGAGTAAGGTTTGTTGAAAGCCATATGCAACCAGAAATAAAAAGAGAAAATCTGGAGTGTCCATACTAACACTTTTTTTATTTATATAATTTTTCTCTTCTGCACTTTATTCAGCCTTAAGACCATTAAGACCATTTAATTTGCTGAAATTTCTGAAAATTGAAGATGGTGCCAAGAACTACCCAAAATGTATGGGAGGATGGACAGAAATTGACCCATCTAAGAATATATAGTTATTAGCATCCATACTAGCTTTTGCCTTCACAACATTTATTTTCGACAAAATGTGTAAACTATTTTGCAGAGATTACTTCTTCTAGACCAGCAATTTCTGACTGATACTAATTCCAACAAGAATACATGAGAATTTCTGAAGTATTCTATAGATTATGGGAATTCTCTGAGAACATCTCTGAGAATGGAAATTAGCATGAATAAATTATTTCTATCTGAAAATATAGACTTTTATTATCTGCCAGTTTTTTTCAGGTGAGAAGGCAACACTTCAGGAATATATTTTTAAAGATATGAAGACCCAGATAAATAGATTCATTGCAAAAAAAAAACCCCAACAACTCTATGCTCTCCATTCTAAAAGACTTCTGAAGACTGTGGTATATCAAAGTCAAAAACTATTTAAAACAATCAATTTTCTTGCACTTCTTTCTCCTACCTGTGCTAGAAGCAAATCTCTGTTGAGCAGGCAAAAAGTGTCCATCTGTTTCTTGTTTTGATCATGACCTGATCTAGTTTCAGATTGTTTATTTTTGATTAAGTGAGAACATTCACAGGGATTTAAATGTGATGGCCTTGTGAATTGGCTTTGTAAGAGGTTAAGTACATCATTTTCTGTAAGTTGTGATGCCCATGGAAAAAATCGATGAAGCTTGGAATCATACCATCACAGCTGCCTTCTTGACTATTTGACCCTACACCACGGACACTGCTCAGCTTATTCATCCATCTCTGAAAAAGAGACAGGATGCCAGATGAGGAGCTTTTAATGCAGCCATCCAGATTCCAATGAAGCAGCCAGTCACAGCCTCAGAGCAGTTAGCTTAAAACCAAACATATATTTTCTTGGCGTTGGGCTATGGAGGACAGCCAACAGCTTAAATCATTTGGAGCTCTTAAAATTAAGACCGACATTTTAATTTAAATAAGGTCTTGAAACTACAATTGGTTCAGAATGGTTATAAGAGCTTGGCATTATTATATTTAAATTGCACCTATAATAATATGGTATACAGTATAGCACAGCAATATAGTACAGTATAGTTATCTAGTAATACTATGATATAGTGTAGTACAGCATTATGGTATATATAACAATATGGTAGCCAGGAAGTCAGGGAACTGTGTTGCAGCCAATGATGATATCTGTTGCCACTCTTACTGGTTCAATTGATGGCTCTTAAAAAGGAAACAGCTGTGTACTACAAGTATCTTTCAATATATGTTAAGCTCTGGATTTATTCTTATAGAAATTAATGTTGGTATTTACAATAAACGTTGGTTTGCTTGCTTGTTTTTAGGAACATCTGAAAACTCAAATCTGGAGCTAATAACATTGACCTGCACCTGTTTGGCAGCCACACTCTTCTGGCTCCTGTTAACTCTCTTCATACGAAAGCTGAAAAGGGTAAAGACAAAGCTATCCAAAACTTCTATTTTAGAGGTCACTTTAGAGCAGAGGTCTCCAACCGTGGCAACTTTAAGACTTGTGGACTTCAACTCCCAGAGTTCCTCAGCCAGCTTTGCTGGGAGTTGAAGCCCAGAAGTCTTAAAGTTGCCACGGTTAGAGACCCTTGCTGTAGTGCGTGGTTGTCCAACCTTTTGACTTGCCTGGGCCGCATTGAGAGAAATTGCCTTGTATAAAATATATAATAGAGTTAATGAATATAAATAAACTTCTTTTATTTTTTAAATATTTTTATGATCTTGTGGGACTGCATGACTAACTGGCCAGGGCTACATGTGGCTGCTTTATTGTATCTTTTAGCCAGAAGTTTATATTTCAGGGTTAGGCATGAGAGAGACTCCCAGTTTCATACATGACTTTGCTCCATTGGCCAGTTATACATTAAAAGCTGGATGTACTTGTAAAGTGAAGCTGGGCTTCATCAATCTATCATAATTGATTTTTACAACTTTTTATCTGAAGCACAAATTCATTTCTTCTTATCCTATTTTACAAACGTTTTGCTAAACAGCTATTTAGGAGATGCCTATATTCTCTCAGACTTGGAATTTTTTGGTATGTTCCGGTACCCTCTCCTTTTTTTAAGCATAAATTCTGGGTGTGTGGGTGTACATGTGCGTGTGTGGGTGTATATTTCTGTAAGTGTGCCTTTTATTAGCTTAAAGCACAAAATTTTCCTGTTTGTTTCTCAAATGATTTCACCAAAATGACCACCATAAGTAGTCCATACAAGTCTCTTTCCCTTTACTATTCCTGTGGGGAGCCTGGATAGTCCCCCCCCCTCCCCATGTGGTGCAGGGTTGCACATATTCTTTTTTTTTAAAGAATGATTTTATTAAAATTACAATTTAAAAAGTAAAAACCAATGCAAACTACAAAAAAGAGAACAAAAAAGAAAAATAGGAAAAAAATAGAAAATGGGGAAAAATAAAGAAATTGTTATGGTTTGTCAGCTGCCGGGCCCTCCAGCAGCCGAATCAGAGGAGGAGGAGGAGGAGGTGTGGGAGTCAGGGTCAGCATCAAGGCAACCTGAGAGCTCCAAGGGGAAGTGAGAGTGGAACTGGCAGAGAGACAGAGACAGAGGCGGACCCTGGGTCATCCATCAGCCCTCAGATAGAGAGTCAACAGCTCCCAGATCTGGAGGTGGCTGATGAGGAAAAGGAGGAATAGTTTGTGTCCAGTGCCTGAAGCGCGGATGCTCAGAAGGCAGAGGAGAGGAGAGCAGTGGAAACCCATGGGCCGATCCTTGGGAAGGAAGAGCCACTGCTGCTAGCGAAGCCCCACCCTAGCTCTGGGGATAAAAGGCAGAGGGCGGAGATGAATAGATATGGCAGACAACTATTCATCTCCTAGATCGACGGACTTGTTAGCCTGTAGTGAGAGAGAAACTTTTTGCCCGGCTGCCAGCACTCCTAATAAAGGAATCTTTGAGTTAACTTCAGAGGGTTTGTCATGCTTGGGGAGCTGGGTCAGAACAGAAATAACTACCCCTATCACAAGTACAAAAAATTATGATAACTTATCACCATCTCTTAAAATATATCACATGGTCTTTTCTTTTCCACATTTCACTTCTTAACCAGCTTAAATTTTCTCAAGCAGGCTCCCATATCACATACATGATTTAATGCTCATTTTCTAATTAGATCATAAAGATGACCACTATCCCTTTTTAGAGAACACATCCTCTTGAGATAGCCTTTATTTCAACCCCAGGTTTCCTATGGAGGCAGCTTACATTCATCTTTGACTGTTTTAAAATAGATCTTTTTTTTTCTGTTCTCTCAAGACAAGACTTACTGTAAAAATACTCTTCTACTGTATGATGTCTCACTGACAAAGTTAAACATGACATAATCTGGGCTTGAGATCTGCCCAGATCCCTTTGGTTACTTCTGATTGCTGCAGATATACCACCAGTCTTGGAGAATACAAAATGCTGTTCAGGCATTAAGCAGACCCCCATCTGTGCATGCATCTTTTGAAATATTGTTAGACTCATAATGGTTCAGAAGGTTGATTTAACCTGAGGAAGAGAACCAGATTACGCGGAATGAAAAGGTGTGATTTCCATTAAACGTTCAACACTTTAAATAGTAATCCCAGAGAGAATGAAGGACAACCTCATGCTGAATACCTAGATTGATCATTGGGCTCTCAACCATATTAAGATGTGGGAGGTCAGTAGGAATTTGACCTCAGCTTGTTTGCTGTATTCACACCGAATCACAGATGTAATCCGGAAGATATCAGATTTTCCATCTGATAGGGGAAAGAATAATATCTTTGTATCTTTTAAACTGAGTGATAACAAGCATGATTTCAAAAGTGCCCATCTTATAAACATTTTGTGTTCATATCACCTTTATATTTTAAAAATATGCTAATTAACATTCTAAAATCGAATTTAGAATACAATTGTTGGATAAATAAATATGAATATTTCATTTAAGTATCTTGCCATCAAGAGCACAGGCTGGAATTTGTTTATTTTTCTCTGAATCAAGGTTAATTAGCTTGATCATCTATATAGATACTCATGCGTAAATCTCTCCGAAATCAATAAAGCTTCTTCAGAAATAAGTATGTATAGGATTATAGTTTTAATCCTTCCTACAGGCTAGTGATTCTAAATTACTTTTAGCAATGATTATGGGGAAACAAGATCGTGAATGCAGAAGTCTAGAGGGAAATGCAAATTCTTGAACATTTGAAAAATGCATGCACAAAATGTTACTGATTAATGTTTTGCAGATTACATCTAAGCCTTGCACAACTTTTAAACCACATTTGGTCCTCCCCCCCTCTCTCTCTTTCTCGTTTTTTTTTTTAACAAACATTGACAGCTGAACTTATCTGTTGCATATGCCAGAATTTTGTTTTGTGAATGGCTGTCAGCCAACTCTATTTTTAGGGGTCAAGGTTAGTCATTTTCTCAAAATACCCTTGCTTGAAAATAAAGGCTCAAATCTCTGTCGCATGGCTATTATTGAGGATTTTTTTCATATGGATTTCATAAAAAGAAAAAAGAAAAAAACACCCACAAATCAAGCACCTAATATGTAAGTGAGTAATATGTGGCCATAATGAAAATCTACACGACAAAATTAAAATGAAGAATTTTGAGAATATTGTGCTTTGGCACAGAAAATATATCTCTGTAATGTGAGTTGCTTCAATCATAGCTAATTAATCTACCATTTTCCTGACCATAATCAGAACAACTTTGTCAGAATTGCTTTTATGTCCTAAAAGTGACAATGGAATTTAAACATTCTTTTCTAGCCTTCTTCCTCCGAAATAAAGACAGACTATTTGTCAATCGTAATGGATTCTGAAGAAGTCCCCTTAGATGAACAATGTGAACGGCTTCCTTACGAGGCCAACAAATGGGAGTTTGCCCGGGAAAGGCTTAAGTTGGGTAAATATACCTATATTATTCTGAATGAGTAGGATGAGAATTTATAAATGCTGGTCATCTATACACTTTTCTTCATCTGATTCATTGACTAAAACGTGGGTAATTTCTTTTTTATCAAGGGAAGTATTAATTGGGTTGATTAATTAGGTATGTTTCTTTCCCTTCTGTATACCTAGAGGTAGGCATGTATAAGCTATGAGCAAATACACTGGATCAGGCAGCTACATTAAATCTAAATTATAATAATTCCAGTGGATCCTGCATTTTCCTGATTCTTTTGAAGATATATATATAATATTTGAATTAGGATATATATTGTAACAAACAAGATTTCTGTCTTGAATGTGCACACAATAAAATTATATTTACCACAGTTATAGTAAATATTTGAGTTTCTTAGAGAAGGGTATGGAAGTTAAAATAGGTTCTCGTTTGGAATGCAGAAAACAGCGCTCATATAATTTTCCACCTTAAAATATCCTGCATCAATTACACTTGTAATAGTTACATTACTGTATTACATTTTGCATTTTTATCTACTTTGAAAATGATGTCTTTTGGAAGTAGTTGAGTGTGTATGTTAATATTTTGTTTTGACCTGAAAAAATGGAATTCTACTTTTAGAACAAATTTCGATTTAGATGTGTCCAGGTTACAGACTAACGGAATGTTCTAGTTGAATGAAACTTGGCCATAAAAAATGAACAAGGATATTTCATTCTCAAAAGCTGAGCTTTTCTACAAGAATAATTTCCTCAGGGCTGTGTGAGGATTTGTTTGAAGGGTTCCAGTGTTCAAGTTGGACAGCCATAGAAATTCTCTACATAGATATTTGCCTTAAGGTAGTATTTTTATGTGTGCGGCCACTATATGCCTTTCACAATGCATTGCTCTGAGGTTCTCTTCTAGAACTGTGTGCAGACACAATGCAGTTGCTGAATAGGCAGATTAGAAAGTATAGGTAGAATTGTGGCCTGAGTCCACTGCAGGCCATTCTCTTCTTTTCAAAGTGCTGCTTCATTTCACCTAATGATACATGCATTTTACTGTCAAAACCTTACTCATTAAAGGCACATTTTTTTTTGTTTAATCCTCCATGCCAGTTTCTAGATCAGGGAATCCTGGAATGAAAAAAAAAATCTGTATTATGAAATCTTGATTCCTTTGACATTATGACAGTGACCCATTTGTTGAAGGAAGTGCACTGATAGATTTCAAGGGCTTTAACTCAACAATATAAAGCATGAATGAAACAAATATGTCTTCCAGAATGAGCATAGGTATCACCAAAGCACATTTGCTAGGAAGCCACAATGGTTCTTATGTTGCTCATTTATTTGTGCTGGTCAAGATTGAGTTAATTCAGTTCCTTAAATTCAACTTTGTAGTTAGGAGTTAAGGTTCAGATGAGAACTAAGAACGGCATAAGAGAGGGAATGGCATAAACAAGGAAAGAATGTTGTGATCATGAATGAAAAACAGATTTTGAAAAATTGGCTGATTTCAACATGTTGCTAAATCATCTTTTGCCCAAATCTTAGCTACAGGGGAGTCAGTCCAACCTCATACTGACCTTGGCAGCACAGACAGCTATTATCTACCATACATGACATGTTCTTGTGGAGATTCTCATTTTTAGTCTCAGACATATTTTCCTTCTTCAGCAGAAAAAAAGCTCATAATTCATAAATAGAAAGCGACTATATGAATCTTAGTGTTCTTCAGTAAATGTTTGTGGAAATTGGAACTACACTGGTAGTCTTGAAAATTGCCAAGGTTGAACACTCCTGGCCTACATGATACATCCAAGTCCAGCGAGATGGTTTTGTTGCTCTTATTCCTACTAGTCTCTATAAGTGAAAGAAGAGGGCTCTCCAGAGAGGAGAGGCGCTAGTTGGTCTCATACATCACAGTGAGCCAAAAATGTAGCTTATTTGACATTGGCTTGGTATGTTACATGAAACAACTGTGGTTTGGAAGCCATGGTTATAACTAGTGTATGAAGCTAACCAATTGTGGTTTATACAGTAAACTGGTTAAATAAACTGCAGCTTAGCATAATGTATTAAAAAGACTGAGGCTTTTCTATACCTATACTAAATTCTAGGAGGTTCTATGCAGATGTGATGTATGATTAAGGTGCTCTCCATCAACATCTTCAAGCTCTCCAGAATCTCAATCCTAAGTAATTTACGTTGGCTTTTTTTTTATAGACAGGGACCAATGCCAGACAAAGAACTGAGTTACAGTTACTCATTATTACTATTTTTTAGAACTGCTCATGGAAACTATGTCAGGCCTAGAGACATTCTTGGAAATAAAAATAATCCTTAAGACAACCAGTTTGCTTCACACCATGTCAATTTTCCCCTTTTTTTTCCTGGCCAACAATTATGAAAGGCACTAATCAGCTCACCACTGATGAACAAAACAAATTTGTAGCAAATGCGAAAAATAAAAATAGATGAAAAGGTGGGACTTTATACTGAATGAACTTAACACCAATCTCTCAGCAAGAGCTCGGAGGTCAAGCAAAGAACTAAAGGAATATTGATCTACAATCTCTGTGCATAAAAAGATTTAAAAATTAAAAAAAAACCTAGAACTTTTTCTGTTGGGAAACCCACCCTCATAATAAAGCCAACAAATAATAAAATAATCCAGAAATAGATATTCTGTATAAAACAGCCTTGAGTATTTCAAGCTGCCTCACAAGAGTATAGTGGTTAGATTTAAATCCAATAGAGTGAAAACTACAAGACAAGGTGAGCAGCCAAAAATAGCTACAAATGTATATTTAAAAATAGTGATATAGTTCATCACTAAAGAGTACAAAGCAAAGAAAATCTTTACCTGGTCATAAGAGATACTCTGTACATTATCATCCAAAAAATGAACCATAGCACTGTATATTTACAGTGGGAAAGGCATGAGTGCAAATTCTATAAAATATCTGCAATTTATCAGCATTAGATTAAGAAAAGTAACAAATGGTACAGTAATTGTTCAGTCAAAATTAGATAAAATCTTGCTTCTGTCCATCCACTTGCTCCAAGGTCTAAGAGCTGCATTTATTTATATTATTGATGTATTGTATTATTAATCAATTTTGTAAGCTATCCAACTTCCAACAATTCTTGGGAAATGAAAATTTATGAATTTTCATTTCATTAAAAAATGTATTTTTTTGAAATTAAATCAAAGTTTTCCCAATTTTGAAGCATAAGGGCTCTCGATGTATTTGTAAGATAAATGGATCATTTTTATATCTAATAGAACACTGCACATAAAAAATCTACTTTCTCTCTTTGTTGGTCTCTCCCTGTACTATTCTACTAAAACAATCTTCATTGGAAAACTTTTTAGTTTGTAAATTCTTGGTTGCAATCCTGTTTAAATCTATACCATGTAAAATATGTTCAGGATCTAAACCCCAGATTCAGTCAGTATATTCAGACATTTTGCTAAGAATGCTGAGGTTAGACCATGGCATAATAAAAGCCCAGATAATAAGCCATGTTAAGAAAAGTTAATTGCTTATTCCTATCTTACTTTTGGCCTAATATCATAAAAGACCCCAACTAAAGACACAGCATAATTTTTCAGAGGTTAAATACGAAGAAAGGAGAATTTGCTGCAGAGGTACCGGGGACTTGAGTCTCAAAACTGATCATTACAAAATCTTGAATATACCCTGTTAATCAAAATAGCCAAACTGGGCTACATAGTCCAAGTATCTGGCCTGGTATAAGACAGCTTCCTTATTGTAAATGAACAGTTCTTGATAATGTGCAACACTTCCTCAATCTATTCACAAATGAAAGTGCAAATAAGACATTATAAAATATCTAGGATGTTTAATCACGGAGAATCACAACCATTTCCAAAGTCCATATTGGTTCCTTCTGGTGAAGACGATGATCCTTTACACACAGCAGTCTCACTGGTGGTGCACTTTGTCTTACAGTGGCATCAGCTCTTCATCCTCCTGCTTAATGAAAAGCCATGGTCGTCTTCTGGCCCCATACAACTTAACTGTGCATTGTAGTTAGAAAAAAACTTTGGAGTGTATTCTGCCGTTGCTTCAAATGAGATGTAGCTCACTTTTCATTTAGTAATAAAATTGCTTTTTGTGTATTTAACTCCCTATGCCCTTGGGGAGAGTTTATGCATTTTATAAAACAAGGAGAATTTCATCAAGGTCTTAAAGTATGTTCAACAAACCCTTAAGAGCCTACTTTTGGCAGTAAAATATAATGTGACTAAAACCAGAGTACAACTAAAAAACAAGAATGGGGGTAGGAGTAAGGGAGTTTTATTAGATTTTTTCCGTGAAACTGAAATTCTTTAGACAGAAGACATATCTAGGGGGAAAAATGTCAATGTTCAAATACAGCAATACCCTTGATATTTAAGGACTACAGAATGAGGTTTATAAGTTGTTTATTTGAGTGTGTAAATGAAATACTAATGGAGTTTAAAAAAAACAAATGCAAAATCCTCAGTCTATATATATGAACAAATGAACAGTAATATAGAATCCTAATATAGTGTAGGAGAGGCTGTTTAGAAATCCAGTTTCCTACTCAGTGCAAGAGTTCAATAGAAACCATTATCAGCTAGGACTTTCCAACTTGTCCATATACAACATAGAGGGGCTATTGAATTTTACTGATCCCACAACAATTTTTTTTACTATCTCTTCGGTTTTCTCTTTTCAAAGCTATTTCAAGTAAGAGCTGAAAAGTTCACAGTGTAGATCCTGCACCAATTCTACAGAAAAGGTGCTCCCTAGTATGCGTGTCATTGCTGACAAAGACTTATATTAAACCTCTACCAGGAAGGCCAGAAAAAGGGTCTTAGCAGAAGATCTCAAAAATAGTTGGGAAAAGTTGTTATCTCAGGCATTTGGTCTTAAACAAGCAGAGTTGTAAAACATGTTGACCAGGTTCCAGAAGAAACTAAGAAAATCAATGAACTTATTTTAAAAACTTTTAAAATATGAATACAATCTTGGCTGTACTAGCCAAATTATGACAATAGTAAGTTGGCCCAAGAGATTGGCTGAGATAATGTTTTTTTTGTTTTGTAGTACAATGTTCTTGGAATTTCTAGACAATTTGTCATTTGTTAAAAATCTTTCAGAAACATTTCAGATGTTCATGTTGTTACCAAAAACACAATAGCTGAGACTAAAATACACAGTAGTAATTTTCCCCCTTACTGACCCTATTGAGTTCACGGTTTCTATTCCTATTTTTCTCATAACTTAAAATCCTACACTTAAAACAATTTCACATAGATCAGTATAATACTGGTTCATTTTATCACACATTCTGTATATTCATGAATTTTTGGTAGAAAACTGCCATGTTCATACCAAGAAACATTTAAACCATATTGGAGAGTGTAATATTGTAATTTCACCTAAAACTGTCTCACTTTTAAAAATAATGTCATAAACAACTATGATTTCTTTTTGATGCAGGGAAGACACTTGGGAGAGGTGCTTTTGGGAAAGTAGTGCAAGCAGTTGCATTCGGAATTAAAAAATCACCCACGCACAAAGTAGTTGCGGTGAAAATGCTGAAAGGTATGATGTGCTTGAGTCGAGAAAATCCTTATATTTATGGGGCACAAAATTTAACTCAGAGTTGAGGATAATTAAATGACTGCATCCTCATTTTCAAATGTTCAAAATCTGTAATCAGTGCAATTTATTCCATAATATATTGCATTTTTGTGACAATATAGTGATAGACAACAGCTTTTGAAAATGGCTGAGCTATAATCACTATAGTTTCTTCTCCATCCTTCTCTCTCTCTCTCCCTCATTGATGCCAAACATTAATCAGTAAATTAAAGCTGAAATGATCAACCACTGCCTTCTGGTGAAAGGTTTATAGACAAAATTCAACCCTTAGCCAGTTCTGTGGGGATCCTGGAACATCGTCCACAACTCCAGATCCAGATTTGACATCAACAAATTCCATATAAAAAAGGATCCAACAGCTAAGAAGTAACTTGTTCCAACTTGGAGAGAACAGCCAGTAGCACAACAGTCCCAAGTTTAAGTTTCTGGAACAGGTGACATAATTGCAGTCTGAATTTCCAACTATTAAAAGAACCCCAGCAACGAAGTGATCTGAAGTTCAGCAAGAATCATTGGCTAGGAATAAAACCATCTGGCAATCTAGACCAGAGAATCCTAGTCATGGAGCACTCAATCTTTCCCCCCCAATTTATCTAATCCTTGCAGAAGGAGCAACAGCAAGTGAATATAAAGCTCTGATGACTGAATTGAAGATTTTGACACATATAGGCCATCATCTTAATGTGGTGAATCTGCTGGGAGCGTGTACAAAGGGCAGAGGTAAAAAAAAAAAAGAACCAAATCAATCTGAAGCTCTTATTTGTTAGTTTTATTTTTGTGGAGCTAAAATACAAAATAAAATTGCTTTTATGTTATGATAGAGTGTAGGACAATTAATGCTAAGTTCACATCAATTTTGTTTTTTATTGTTTTACTTTTAAGAGAGCTTTTACCTTAAGTCAATGCTAGTACCATTAGTAGAAATGCATTTTTTATATTCACCTTGTCATTCATGTTGTTCACAGGACCATTGATGGTGATAGTTGAATATTGCAAATATGGAAATTTGTCAGGTTATTTGAAGAGCAAAAGGGATTTATTTTCTACTCACAAGGTAATGCCTTAATTGCCTAATTATAAATTTTCAGCTCATCACAAACTTACATTTTATCTCACTGTATCAAAACAAAGTGATCTCAAAAGAATACTGGTGGCTTGAGAGGTTTTCCCTTATAGCTTTATCTTGATTTTTGATTCATCAAGTTACAGGATTACAGTTCCACATCAAAATGGTCACATAAATCTATTCCTACAGACATGGCTCAAATAAATAGGGATCTCTGAAAAAGTTTTAGATTAGAGGTCAAAGTGATGTGTGGGCATGTAAGCATTCTTGAATGTGGGAATCTGATTAGTGACACAAATTTTATTACTATAACTTAAAGGCAATTTATTTTCAGGAAACGCATTATAGAGGGAGACAAAGCCTAGCACCTAACTGCATCCTACTAGGAGACGAGTCAAAGAATATGTGTTCTGTTCATTAGAAGATAAGCAGTAGGAAATGACATCAGATTAGCAATCTCAGACGAAGAGCAATCAGAGGAATAAACAGAGAAGGGAGATTAAATAAATCATTATATCTACACTGCTCCATTGCAATTAGGAGGTAAAAAAGTATTGAAGAATTAATACCATTGGATTCACATCTCCAACAGGAATTCTTTAAGGTGGTAAGGCAGGGATAGTCAACCGAGAGTTCCTTAGCCAAATATGTCCTACAAAATCATAATCATATTTGTAATAGCCACATTTCCATTCCTAATTTTATGTGAATCTATTTGTGTGTGCATACTTTTGAATAAAGAGAGGGGGGGAAATAAATTTCACGAATCTTAATTTCAATACTATTTGGATTGTATATAGTCATATAGATATTTATGGATATATATAATTATCTACCATTAGAATTTTAGTACTTTTTACACGTTATAAGATACCTCTGTATCTTCCCTAGCTATTTACTTTGCTGAGTTGGAGACAGGAAACTGTCTAACTGAAGTTTTGAAGAAACCACTACTATGCTCCAAATCTTAGCATTGTATACAGGTTAACATGAAGGACAATTCTACATTTTTTTTTTCAAAATTGGAACTGAAAGGCAGGGAACTGTGTATGCTTCTTAAAGCTAAACATGAAGTATAGTCCTAGGAAATAATTTCCCTCTTCTAAGCATTCAATATTTTTTTAATGTTCATATCATGTTTATAGGGTCGCACATCTTACAAAACTATAGCTCTGGTGGTGGGGGGGTGTACAACACTGATTTTTTTAAAAAAGGCTTTAAATATACAAAGTCATCTTAAAAACTATAAAAAAAACACACAAGCAGCGAGGATGCCTTTAGCCATTGTAAGGAAACCACTGCAGGATCGCACTGGACCCCTGGAATTCCCAGGACTGATGGCATAGCCAGGTCCCAAGAGATTTGTGGAATATTGAAAAAGATGAAGTTAGCCTCATTTCTGGTAGTAAAAGATTCCACAATAAGGGGGCCATAGTCATAGTCTCTCTCCTGGGACCTGCCAAGTTTAATTCTTTAGTAAGATAGGACCCACAATATGCCTTCTCTGCCAGATCTGCTGGGACAACTATAGCTGAGGAGAGGTAGTCCTTCAGATAAACTGACCCTATGCCATGAAAGGCTTTAAAGGTTTAAAAAGAGTATCTTGAACTGGACCTGGAAACACAATGGTAACCAATGCTGCTCATGGAGCAGTGTGCTGTTTTAGGACCACGCATAACAACCACACCACTGCATTTTGCACCAGGTGAAGCTTCTGGATACTCTTCAAGGGCAGCTCCATGTAGAATGCATTAGAAAAATCCAAATGGAAGGTGACTAGGACATGATTAATATTAAACAGAGCTTACCGATCTGGTTATAGGAGCAAATGGCACAACTGCCACCTGATCTTTGAGCAGGGGTTCTGAGTGCAGGAGGATCATCAGATGGAGCACTGGGTCTGTATAGGGAAGTACAATCCCATCTAGCACCAAAGATGGCATAGTCCTAGAACTGGAAAGCCCTAAAACTCAAAGTCACTCAGTCTTGCTAGAATTCAACTAATGCCTGTTGTCCCCCATCCACACCCTGGCAGCCTCCAAGCACGGAGATGACATGTCCACAGCATCACTTAGTTCAGCAGGGGCAGAGATGTATAATTGGATATCATCAGCATACTGATGACACCTTACATCAGGGGTGTCAAACTCGATTTCATTCAGGGCCGCATCAAGGTTGTATTTGACCTCGACGGGCTGGGGTGGGTGTGGCCAGAGTGGGTGTGGCCAGCTTCATGTCACTCATGTTGGGGGTGCCTGTGGCGGCCCGAGCGCTCTGCCAGCAAAAACGGGCTCCCAAGCTCTGTTTTCGACTGCGACGGCCTCCTGCAACCCTCTGGCAGCGAAAACGGAGCTCAGGTGAGCCGCATGCAGCCCTTGCAAGCTCTGTTTTCAGCTGCGATAGCTTCCTACAACCCTCTGCCAGTGAAAACAGAGCTTGGGAGGGTTGTACGGGCTGGTCCTTCACTGTTTCCAGGGCAGGCCACAGGCCAGATCTAAGCACCTCAGAGGCCGGATCCAGCCTGTGAGCCTTGAATTTGACACTCCTGCTTTACATCATGGCAGTGGTTGACCTCACCCAGCAGCCTCATATACAGAAGATATTAAATAGGAGAGGAGAGAATTCCAAACTCTGTAGTACCCCACATAGTAGGGGCCAAGGTCAGAAAGTCTCTTCTCAACTACCTCCAGCTGATATTAACCCTGGAATATGGTATTGCCAAGTTTTGGGGGGGGGGGGATTTCCATCAAAGGGATATATGCCCTAAAAGTTAGTGATTGTTCATATATTTATAGATTTAGTATTATGATTTTTCCCTCTTAAAAGTTTATAGCATATATACAAACATTGTGGTTGATTAGTCATTGTGTAGGAAGAATTTTATGAGTTCCCTGCTTGTTTAAACTGTCAATATTTTTTAAATCTTTGTAGAACATTGTGCTTATCCTCTCTGCTTTTGTTCCAGACCATCTTAAATTGATCAAGCTAGAGTTAAAAATATTGACTGGGTAGATAGTTAGCTGCACTGAAGCAGTGAAATGTGTTTTCCCCTGACAAATTAACTAGTAAACTGAAGATGGAGAGAATGCTTTTTCTAACAAAAGTGGTTTTACTCACTTGCATGAATCATTTCCAAGGGACTTAATTCTCATCACTGAAGAACATTAAGTTATGGAAGGAATTCACTGGCACATTTCAAACTTTTTTGAATGGAAAGACACAAATAACCTATGGCTCAGCCTACGTAATGTTAAGTGCTTCAAAATCACATTGGGTTGGTTCCAAAGTTAGTCATACTTAGAACTGACTCCAGTTAATGAGGATTAAAACTCTCTAGTTTAAATGGTTGCTTGCTAAATATGAATATCGCTGGCTTTGTTCCTTTAATTGGAGTAGGGGGAAAAATTAAAGTCCATGTTTAATTATCAAATTGAAATAGGTGGAACTCAAAAGGGTTTTATAATGAGTGGGTCATGGAAAATTGAAATTCCACATTGCTTTGCCAACAATTTCTCCTTGTTTAAATAAACAAGTATGGATCCATTCAAAGAGACCCTCTGACAGAGAAGAAGGATATTGAGCCCATCGGTGATCAAAAAAAGAGACTGGAGAATGTCCCAAGTCGAGAAAGCTTAGCAAGCTCTGGATTTCAGGAAGATAAAAGTTTAAGTGATGTGGAGGAGGAAGAGGAGGGTAGGTATTAATTCCTTCCTTTTTCGATACAGCCTGTGTATTTTTACAGTCATGCTCTGCATCTTTGACATTTTCTTGCTCCATTTATCACCCTCGTAAACATCCGTGGGAGACACTCAGCTCCAAGAAAAGATGGTTTAAAATAAGCTTATTTACAGAATTCCTCAGTCAGACAGGAAGATGTGTTACTGTTTCTGTGGTCTCTTCCTTATCCAAGGGGAAGTCTTCAGTATATCATAAGGGTTTTTTTTCCCCTCATTAGTGGATTAAGTTTGAAATGCTCTAAGGAGAATAAACGAATTACTGTCAGGATGAGGTCCTATTAACCACCTCCATGCCGCTTTGATTTCAGATGTCAGTGGTTTCTACAAGTGGCCCCTCACCATGGAAGATCTTATTTCTTACAGCTTTCAGGTAGCCAGAGGCATGGAATTCTTGTCATCTCAGAAGGTTAGATTTCCCTTTTTGCATTGGCCGCCAGAATAGCAACAACAAGAAAAAGAATTGTTAACTAATATGGCTATAGCTTAGGGGTGTCAAACTCAATTTCATAAGGGCTGTGGTTGACCTTGGGGGGGGAGGGCAGGGAGGGCGTGGCTGACTGGGTGGGTGTGGCTGTCTGGGTGGGTGTGGCCAGCTTGATGCCACTCCTCAAACTGC
>JANHFL010008757.1:145597-160258 GCA_032468155.1 Oxyrhabdium leporinum
GGGAGGGCGTGGCTGACTGGTTGGGTGTGGCTGTCTGGGTGGGTGTGGCCAGCTTGATGCCACTCCTCAAACTGCTGGCATGTTTCCTCTTCGCACTGGATAGACTGGGCCAAAGCCACGCTGGCCTGATGTTTCCTCTTCGCACTGGATAGACTGGGCTGAAGCAACACAGGCTGGCTCTTTACATTTTCCAGGACAGCTCCATGGGCCGGATCCCACCACATAATATTATATAATTTATATATTATAAAGTTATAAGGCTGAGTATTTTTTTAGCTATTTATTGGATCTCTAAGCTACCCTACTCCAATTTCAGGTGATGTACAAAATGAAGCATAGAATAAAGCACAATACAAGTAATAAACCACATACACACACACACCTATAAATAATAAGATATAATCCTGATGTGGTTCATTCTATGGCTACATAATCAGTACAGTACTGAAACAGATACATTTTGTCACTGATGCTCTCAGGTGTGAAGAAGACAATATGAAAAAAGCCTTCAACCTATTTTGCTAAGAGCTTGTTTGAGTCCAGCAGGTGCATGAGCATTAATAGAACTGAATGACACCAACACTAACAGTAAATGTAATCAACACAGTCTTCTGGAAAAGACAGATTTTAACTATTCTATGGAAAGCTATAAAAGTGGGAGACATTCTTGCTTGGGATAAGCTGTTCCAAAGGAGTAGAAAAGCCAAGGATATGGGCTTGCACAGTAGTCTTCAGGCTCTAGAAGAGGCTGGCTTGTGTAGAAAGAAAAGGATATGTCTGCATTACAGTGGGCTTTGGTTGCCCTTCTTGCATATTGACCCTTCTTGCATATTGCATATTTATGCATATTGCATAAATGTCCATAAGGATTAGTTATTATTGATGGCAGAAAATGTTATACTTGACATGGGTACAGCTAATGCTAGTAATCTGCTTTATACCTTCTCTATACTGTATTATTGTAGTAAAAATGTTACATGAGAGTTTCAACTGACCAAAGTCATGATAAGCAGCAAAGGACAATATGTATGGATCCCTCTGGTGATTATTTATTATGCTTTTTGTACTTTCTATTTAACACTGCTTTCTCCAGAAGGGAATAGTGTGATGGGTATGTACAATTGTATATATGTATGCATGCATGCATCATTCCTTACATTTTTAGCAATTTTCCATCAGATGTATAAGACTCACATTGCTTATTTTTGAAAAGTAGAAATTCTGTACTCTTAATTGTTGTGTAACAGATAGTATATGTATGTATTTATGTCAACAAGTATATATTTTTGTAGACAAAATGGAAGATTTAAATTGTTTCTTATTTCACTAACCTTAAATAGTAATAGCTAAAACATGTATGAGACTACACAATTTTGTTTATATCTCAATTCAGGGATTTAGAAAACATCTGTTTTCCTTCACATTTTTTCACTTCCACAAACACACACCTTTATTCAAAAACCCATAAGCGCTGTTCCGCCTGCAGGGGGTTATATTAGAAGACCTCCGAGGTCCCTTACAACTCTGTTATTCTATTATTCTGTTAATTCCTTGATTCCAGGCAGAATTTATAAACAAAAATTATGTCTCTATAAGAATTTGTGTTCCGTGTGTTATGATATGCCATCCTGCCTTTGTTTTGTATCATTCGTTGTAATGTTTTCAGTTAACTGTGCATTGTTATCCAATTTAAGCAGAAAGATGTGCTAAAAATATACTTTTTAAAAGTATAAATAGAAATTACTTTGAGCAGCCAGTTTTTCCCAGCAAGTGTCATTAAGATATCTCAACTGATGACTCACATCACTGGTAACCAGAACTATTTAGTTCAATGTGTTTAGAATGAATTAGAGAAGAAAGGTCACTTTTAATAAGTCTGGACTCTATCCGTGGGAAAAGAAAATATTATTAAGTCAGCTTAAGTCTGCCATGTTTGGAAATATCCCTGAAAAATCAAGAATCATATAGCATCTTAAAAGATAAAATACAAGCATCTACTATGTTAGAGGAAATGGAACTTTAATAAATTATTTTTATGCAACTACTTTCTTATAGTGTATCCATCGTGATTTAGCAGCCAGAAACATCCTTTTATCTGACAACAATGTTGTGAAGATCTGTGATTTTGGCCTTGCAAGAGATACTTATAAAAATCCTGATTATGTGAGAAAAGGCGATGTAAGTCAGCATGCTACTGTACTTGGTATTTGCTCTTTTATTTATCATTCTGAACAGCTCATGAAAAAGCTCTTTCAGTATTTACATTCTCTGCAGCCAAAAGGCCCCTAGAAGCATGGGTGCTCTTTCCTTTAGCATCAAAATGAGCAATCCAGATGAGTTGTATATATTGTGCTTGTTTGCATCCTCCACAACAATGCTCGGAAATGTTCATCAGTTCTTTTATTTTTTTAAATAGCTTATATGTTGATATTTGGTTTTAGTATGCTGGGTCAATCCATCAGTCTGTAAAATTATATTCTCTTTGGACACCTAACTCAGAAATGGCAAGATGCTGCCTGAATCTATATATTACATCCTGGCACCTCTAGGAGTTGCCTAGATTAGAACTAAGGCCCTAAGGCTGGGCCAGGAGAAAAAAAAATAGCATCCTACCTGTATTTTAAAAACATGATCTACAGTCCAAGAAAATTTTAAATCTACTTCTGTAAAACATTTACAGGCTTCATAATTAACTTTTGTTGCAGGCACGTCTTCCTCTCAAATGGATGGCACCAGAATCTATATTTGATAAAGTCTATAGTACCAAAAGTGATGTTTGGTCATATGGAGTATTACTCTGGGAAATATTTTCCTTAGGTAAGAAAATTAAGATTAAAATGCTCCATTTTTTAAATTTGGGAAATAAAATAAGTAAAAACAAATACCTAATCTGTAATCCTATATACTGTATGTTGAAGTTCACCTGATTTGGTACATACATACATACATACATACATACATACACAAATGTCCTCAATTAAGTTTTTATAGTACAGGATTGCAGTCTATCTAAGAAGTCTTAATTCAGCCATAACAATTTATATATATAAATTATTAACATATTTAAAATCCACTCATAAAATAAATACAGATATAATTACTTGTGATCTTATAATAGATTATGCAAATAGATTATTTGCAAGAACACTGTAACCAGTGGCAAATCAACATTTTATATCTCCCTTCATTTTCCTGGCACCTGTAGATGAGTTAGGATTCACAATCTCCAAATTCTCAGATTAATTTTATCTTAACACTAAGATAGCCCTAAGTTGGGAAAAGGAATCTTCTACTATTAAATTATATAATTCACAATCATGTAAGAGTTATAATCAAGTGAAAACAATCTCCTGACCTAAATTTCTTAATTTGCTCTCAGTGCTAGCTCACTTTTTGAATATTGGTGTATATACAGTATATATGTATATGACTAATCATATATAGGCATATATATATATATGTGGATTCCTTACCAACCTATGGGAATATAGATATAATGTGGATTCCTTACCAACCTATGGGAAATGGTTTGAAATTCTATGCTATGTGCAGAGCTTTTGATAATGGTGCTTTAGGATAACTTGGAGTCTTTCAGATATGCTGGGCTAAAGTTCACATCCTCCCCAGTTGGCAACCCATGCTGAATAAGACATAATAGAAGTTGTAAGCTAGCTGTTTCTATTTTTTTTATTATTATTTTTAAAAAAGAGGGCCTGTGACACATTTCAGCAACTTGAAAGACAAGACATAAGAAACAAAGCAAAATAACTATAGCTGTCTTCAATTGCTGCTGCCAAACCATGTCCCAACAATTTTTTTTTCAAAAGCATTTGATCTAAAAATTGTGGTGTCAGATAACAGATCCTACTAGACATAGAGAGAGGGGGATGGGGGGGGGCGGAGATGGAAGGTCATAACAACCAACCACAGTTACTAGCCCATCGGGTCACACAATACTAGACCATTGGCACACACAGCTGCTTCCTTTCTGTACTGATCAATGGGACTCACCAGCCAGACAAACACCAAAATATCTCCGACTGAAGTAGTATAAGGCATTCAAGATGGGAATGCTGAGGCATTGCATTCTTAAAAAAGGCGGGGGGGGGGGGGGAGGAAAAATGCAGGATACAAAATCCATCCTGCAAAGGAAGCAACAATTTCATTCATCAAAGAAGAATGGCAGATGAGACAGACACAACAGCAGAGGAAACCAGTCAATGCTAGCAGTTCCTTAGACAAACAATCTTCTGGTCATCTAGTGCATGTTTCTAGGGCAGCTTTTATCTATCTCTGAATTAACTCCTTGCTTTCTGAGAAAAAAACCAGTTAGGTGAAAATATGAATTTGGGAGTTAATTACTTAATTCTAAAGATTCCGTTTTTAATTCTTCTTTTTTAGGTGCATCCCCATATCCCGGCAGACAAATAGATGAAGTCTTCTTCAGAAAATTAAAAGAAGGCATACGCATGAAAGCTCCAGATTTTGCAACGCCAGAAATGTGTGTTTTTATGTTTTGTGTGTGTGTGTGTGTGTGTGTGTTTGTGCATGCACATTTTATTTGGGATATGCACCCTGGTTCTGAGGTGCACGTAAAAATACCCAACATCCTGGGGTTTTAGAAGGGACCACCAAATTCCTATGTCTGGGAATAATGCTTATAAATTACCCTGCGTCTAATTTCTACGTTCCAAGAAATCCATAGGACAATCCATCAGTTAGCTCATACAGTAGTGATTGTATTAAGAAAAAAAGAGGAAACATTATTTCTAAACCAAATCAATGAAAGAAGTATACAGAGTCTCTCTTCATAATGAGCTGAGAATGAGACAAAGTGAATATGCTCTTTTATCTTAATGAGGAATCTGATGTTATGGTTTTTATTTTTATTTTATTAATCAAATTTCTACACCGCCCATCTCACCTAAGTGATTTTTAGCAGTTTACAAAAAACATCATAAAATATTAAAATGTGATTAAGAAGCACAGTTAAAAACAGAGTTAAAAAAACAAGGTTAAAAATAAGAAGTCAAAGTTAAAAAATTAACAAGGCTAAAAGGGGATAATAAGGTGGAAGGACGATGCTCAAGCCAATCAACCATTCTCAGGATTGTGTAAAACACCTGGATCTCCATGCTGATGTGCAGAACCAAGTCTTAACAATCTTCTGAAAGGCTGTGTACCAAAGGGTGGGCGCAATGGCAGAGAAGGTTTAATTGAAATATTTCCTTTCTGTTTTAAAAGTAAAATGGAAGAAGAGAGGATAATCTTCTTTTGCGTCTTCTGCAAATGAGAGAAGTCTTTTAAAATGTTGCAAAAGGAAGAGAGAATGGAAGGAAACAATACTGAATGGAAGAGATTTGAGAGATTTGGGACTGTCGGGATTTTGATGGGAGTAGCCTGGAGATTGTAACTTCCCTTCCTTTGCATTTTTAAATTTTAATTCTGAGACTGAGCTTGCAGAGTATTGCTGGTATCTCAAATATAAAGCATGTGTTCTTCTGTTGAGGATTGATTACACCTCCTTCTTTCTTACTTGTTTTACTAATTTTTCTATCTCCTTGGAATCAGTCATAACTCTGAAGCTATCATAACTGGGGACAATTTAAGGAAAAAGAACCCTTTTCAGTTATCCCCAATCATGATAACAAACAACAAATCCAATTGAATCTACTTCTGAAACAGTCACTATTTACCATATAAGTTCCCCAAACAACTATGGGAACCCCGTTAGGCTTTGGCCATATTCTTCTAATATGATTTTTATAGCCCTCCTGGAGTCTGCTGTAAGGGAGAGATGGGATTCTTAATAGATATCCAACAATGCACATGTGCAGCAGAATAATACACTCTGCCAACATCTTGTTCCTGTCTGTTCCAACATCCAAGGGTGATCAGCCAATACAAATACATGATAAAATATATGGATAGTCCAATGGCAAAACTATGGAATTCATTTTTCTGCCTGGCTCTGGTGAATGGTTGTGTGTATGCTAAAACAATAACAGAAGTTTAAGGAAGAGATCAGAAATTATCAGAGACTGAGATACAGTGTTTGAATTAGCTGCTGAGGTTTGGCTTGAAAATCAGTACAGAGACTTGATAAATTTGGAACACATGAAAGACTGATATGAACAGAAGTGCAGCCAGTACTTGGAAGGCTTTCACTAAGTTAGAAAAGCTTTTAGATAATTATATTATTGAAATACGATGCAGTAGGCAAGATTCAAATTCCTATTAAAGTCCTCCCTTGCTTGAAATTTATACTGGCAACAGAACATTCCACCAACTCCAATGTTCCTAACTGTATCCTGCCCATCTTACATTTTAAACAGCCTTATGGAATCATCACAACAAAAATCAATGTTTTTCTCCTGAAACCATCACAGAGCCAGAGTATATAAGCATTTTTCACTTCATATCTCTTTTGGAAACTTCACATATAATCAAAAAAATAAACAAATGGCTCTTCAAACAAATCCAGTTAGAGTTCTTACTCAAGGCAAAAAATAACCAGGCTCAAATTATCCTTCTTTTGCATATTATGCAAAGACCTATCTCTCTGGAGAAAATTCTGATGTTGAGAAAAGTAGAAGGAAAGATAAAAAGACGATGACCAATGGCAAGGTGGAAAGATTCAACTACAACAATTAATTCAATTAAAATTGTTGAAAAGAAAAGAGATAGTCATATACCTTAACAATTAAAAAATGGAGCTCAAACAGAAAGATGATGGTTAAAAGTGGTACACAAAATGAAACTGATTACACTTGAGATAAGCCACTATAGAAGTAAAGCTTGTGATTTTTAATTCTTCTGGGGTTTTTTTTGGCAGATACCATATTATGCTTAGCTGTTGGCAAGGAGATCCAAATGAAAGACCGTGGTTCTCAGAGCTGGTGGAAATATTAGGGGGCTTACTTCAGACTATTGTACAACAGGTATGTAGAAAACTGTGATGTGTCTTGTATAGCTTTTTCTTCAAACAAGTCCAATGGAAATTATATCAATTTTCCTCATACTTCTCCTCTTAGAAGTAAGATTCAGTTACTATAGGAGCATGCAAACAATCTGCATGGCCGAAGCCGAGCAGATTCAAGCATCACGGAAGCTGATGCCGTGATCTTTTCCAGAGATAAGCTACTTGCTTTGTCCATAAGATTCAATTGCATATTTAGTCAATTCATCCACCTGTGAGCTTCATATTCAATTCACAAGATGCGACTGATGGAGTTTTATCATTTTGCAGTTGAAATAATGGGTATACTAAAGCATACTAAAGACCTTTTTTTTCATACATTTTAACCCTGTGTTCAGGAAAGCATAATATTATGGGAAGTTCTATTCTATGAAACATTTTTTAAAAAACATATCATCCAAAAATGCTTTCAGAATGCATCAATCCCCATGTTGATTGTGCCATACGATTATTCTGAATGTAAGGGAGCTAAACTAAATACTACACTATTTCAGCTTCATTGCGAGATGAATGTAGAGAAATTTAAAAGCCTATTACATATTTGTAATATAGGTGTTTTCCATTGCTTATATAACGATTAGTTTCACCACTTTCTCCTTCTGTCTTCATAGGGTGGCAAAGATTACATACCTTTGAATACTCTATTACCAGAGGATACTGGGTCTGAGCATTGCTCTCCAAGTTCCTCTGATCTTCATGAGAGAAAAAACAGTTCAGTACCAGCCTTGACTAATGCAAGTGCTGAAATTTTGGGGTAAGATGTAATGTCAGGATATTTTACATATTAAAAATAGTTGAATAACAGTGTGGTTTGACTATTGGACCTAGAAAAATGCAGTTTGTTGACCATTTTAAGAAGAGCTTTGATGCATCAGAACAAAATGACCTTGGTTTTTAACCATAAATCAAATGCATAAATGAATCTGGTTTCCTTCGTGGATGTATCTGGGAAGTGTACAAACAAGATATTTTCTGGGCATAATTGTAGAAGGCAGAGGGGATGGCCTTGACAGACAGGAGGAAAGGTTATGACCAAAGTAACAGTGAAATGGAAGGTCTGGAGCAGAACTGTAACCTGAAAAAACATCTTGGCATTCTTCTCCCCAATTCTAGAGAAGATAAGGAAGAGAGGGAGGAAGCACCTTCTAATTTACAAGATTCCGTTACTATAATTTTATAGTAAAACTAGTACTACATGACATAGGATTCCTAATCTGATCTAGTTTGGAGGGCTGACAATAATGCTCTCTCTCCACCATGGTTCCTGGCAATCCGCACTGAATAAGCTTGGGAAATTATTAGATCATCATGCTAGATCAACAAAGAGTGTCAGAACTTTTTCCCTTCCATACTACCACCAGTTTCATTCCTCAGATCCTCAGAAAAAAAAATATCGATCCATGATGCCTTCACGGTTGCTGAAAATTCTGATAATCTCCATGAGCCAACCAGTGTAGCTTCTAGGTAGCTAAAGGAGAACATAAATGCTACCTAACCAACAGTTCATATTGTATTTAATAATTTGTAACGTTCATTGCAATCACAAAAGTTGGCATGTACCATTCCTGCTCACCATTAAAAAAATCCCAACCCTGTAAAACTGTAGTTCAGCATTGAGAGATGCGGTGGCTGAACTCTGCAAATAGCAGCAGAGTTCAGGAACTGAGAAATTCTATCAGTGGTTAACAATGTTTGTGCAGATCCAGTGCTTCAGCTCAGAATTAGGCTTCCATGCTTTTAGGTGGTTCTTATTTTTATATTAATCAAATTTATACAGCCACCCATCTCCAGCACACAAAAATATTATAAAACAAAAAAATGTAAAAACAGCAGGTATTCCAGGTGAGCAGGAAATAAATACTATATAAAAATACTAACCATACAGGATTGGTAAAAACTTGATATTCTTTGTATCAAATATAATTTGTGAACATTCTTTTTATAATTAGTAAAAAAATATCAGATATATATTTATGCTATCATCCGTGATCAAATATACATATGTAGCTACTATATATTGTTTTGCATTGATATTATCTCAAAAAGCTTTTTTCCCTGTTCACTTTCAAAGAAAATATGTTCATGCTTTCAAGATGAAACCATTCCAGAGAGTCTTTGAAGAAAGTTCACCTAAGCACAAGTTTCAGCCTGATGTAAGTAAGTCCTAAAACATGTAGCAAACTGTTCTTTTGGATTCAGTCCTAAATTGATGAACTGAAGACAAAGAAATGTTGAGAGATACTTAATTTCCTCAAGAACAGTCAGTTGTTGTGTGGAAGAATAATTTCATACAGGTTGTTCTTGGGTTATAGAGATAGCAATAGCACTTAAACTTATATACCGCTTCACAGTTGTTTACGGCCCTCTCTAAGCAGTTTACAGAGTCAGCATATTGCCCCCAACAATCTGGGTTCTCATTTTACCAACCTCAGAAGGATAGGAGGCTGAGTCAACCTTGAGCCGGTGCGAACTGAACTCTGGCAGTCAGCAGAATTAGCCTGCAATACTGCATTCTCACCACTGCATCACCACGGCTCTTATTATGCCAGAAGTTGGGATTGGAATTGACATTGCCAAGGGATGTGGTCGTAGAGTGCAACATCACTTAATTGCATGGCTTATCAGCAACAATCCTGACAGTCCCAGTTGCTATGGTAATACCAGAACTATGCAAGTCACTAAGCAGGAAAAGTTGGGAGTCCCAGGCAAGCAGACTGGCAAGTGAGAGCTAGGCATGAGAGCTATATGTGGGTGGAGAAGTGTTACAGGTAAGCACTACAGAACACAAATGTGTGTGACATGACATATGCTATGGAATGTGGGCAGGAACACGGTTACCATGGAAAGGTGCTACACAGAGCAGATGGGTGTGAAGGTGCCATGAGCGTCTGCTATACACTATACACTACACAATGTGGGTGGGCAAAACAGAAAGAGAACTGACTTGTGATCCCCGGCTGGCTTCACCATTGACTTTGTTTGTGAGAAGCTGGCAGAGAAAGTCATAAATTGCAATCAAGTGATCATGGTTTGCTGTGATGTAATCATAAGCCAAGCCCTGAGTGCCTGGATTGTGATCACATGACTGCAGAGATGCTATGACAACCAGAACTCTGAGGTCCAGTCATAAAACCCTCTCGTTCAGTGCCATTATAACTTTGGTCCCTGAACAAATCATAACCCAAGGATTATCTGTACAATTATTTTAATTTCTTGAAACACATAGCATAAATATCAGGGTTAGTTTATTTCTTGTCAATTAGAAAAATAGATAAAATAGATAAAAAATAACTTTATTATTTAATGATTCTCTTATCCTAGGAGCTAAAAGTGGACAGACAGACAGACAGGGACAAGGTCATCATAACTTGAGTTGGATTGGGAATAGGAAATAGTTGAACCCACCTGGATCTCCCTAACATATAATTGCTAGCTCTCAAACCTCTAACCCCACTCTATTCCTTTTTAAGTAAAAGACTGCTTAAGCAGTGGCAAGAAAAGGAGGATTTGGGGAAACCATGGCTTGTTGCAACTCTTTGGAAAATGCTGTCCCTCAAAAGGGTTTCCAGGCTGGGTTCCAGCACACCAGAAAAAGACAGTTTTAATCTCTCTTTCTCCCTCCTTCCCCTTTCTCCAGCATTCATGGGGCTGGACCAAAGCCATTGTTATCACCATTCTCATTACAAATTTCCTTTCTAAAAATCATTTTAAAAGAGTTTCTGGAAAAGATACTGATTGTGATTCAGATGACTTTTTTTTTGTTCTGTTTCAAGATTTTAACAGCAGCCTGGAAAGAGTTCAGGAGATCATAAAGCTCATATTGAAATCTAAACTCAAAAAATTTAGCTTATATATTTGTTGAGTCATACATTATGCATAAAAATTGAAGGTCCATCTCATTATAGATATAAATAAATATAGATATAAATAAGAGGAATGAACACAAGTTCCAAGCAAAACCAAGCAAAATGCATCCATTGACTATTGAATATTTTCCTCATAAATCACAAAAAACAAAGTTATCTGTTTCTGGCCAATGATAAAATGAAAATTCACCTCATTTGGGCAGTTTAAGGTTTGATCTGGACACGAAATAATTTTTTTCAACCCACAATGTTACTGTGAATCTTGCCAATAAAGCCATCTTTTCTATGTTTTACAAAACAAAGTTTAATATTTTGAAATTCTATGCATCAAGATAGGCTTGGCAATGTTATAAAGAAAGTCTAAAGCTTCATCATCAGAATGCTATTCTTTTTCAGAATTATCAAGCTGAGGGGAAAATGGTGCTGCCTTTGAAACAGCTAAAACGTTTTACATGGACTGGCCTCAGACCAAAGCAAACTTTTGGGAGGTATTTCTTTCTTTCATTTATTAAAAATATTTTCAACTTATCGGTTGCCCTAGAAGGATATAGTTTTATGAAAATATATCATAATATGATAGAACAAAAAGCAAAATACATCATAATAAAACAAGAATGAAAACAGCAAAGTTAACTCTACAAATATAATATTCAGTCCTGGGAAGAGGGTAGTATGAGAAAGAAACTCAAAATAATTGAGTTTGCCTATTGCCTATATGTTTGGTTTAAGATGGGGCAGAGAAAAACTGAAAGGTTTTTAAGGTTTTGCTAGTCTAAAACGGCATTCCTGGAATTTCTGGTGTGTCTATTTCTTGATATTGCCTATGGAAAGGCTGACACTTCCCAAGTAACTTGTGTTCACAGTGATATTGCTGAATAGACTGCAGGAGGAACTATTGTTGTCACTGATGTCTTCCTTAAAGCTCCACAAGAAGGCTAAAACTTTTACTGAGATTGAGAGAATCCTGCAAGTCTGATTTTGCTGTACCCCTTCCTCCTCATTATAGTTCACTGACTTTGGGAGGTGTCTGCCTGAACCACTTCTGAAAGTTATCTGGAACTTCTGAACTTAAATGCTTCAGTCCTTTTTACCTAGGCAACGTCTCGTTTCTTCCATCTCCCATCAGGCTCTTCTTCCTTACTCTACATATGTTAACTATTTAATTTTATTGATACTTTAAATGGAATGCTACATCTTAAAAGTGCTTTTATTTCACATTAGTTACGTAATTATGTTATAAAGAGTAAATAGCAAAATACAGTAATAGTAAACAACTTGTTGTATCTATACTCTTGCCCCCCAGCTAAAGAGATATTGTTTTTACTTACAGTTTCTACCCTGGAAACAGAAGCAAAGGACCTCTCTTTTTGGACACAGCTGAGCCAAATGACTACAGTTTAAGTTTTGGTCATATCACTAATACGATACAGCCACTTACCTGTAGCAAAATAATGTGGGAAGAGAAACTAGTGCAGGATCTTTCTCCTTCCAGTCACAATTCAATCGTGCGTCATTCTACTTGCTAACGTTAAAATACCTGTCTTTTTGAGCTGCAGGTCTCTGCCACCACTTCAGTGCCTCAAATATTATTTTGCTGCTCATCAATTCATCATCACTTGGGTCAGTTTCCCAAAATCATTTCTACAATACAATTTCCCACATCAGCATGCATTAGCCCCTATCCAATAGTTGAAAGTAATATAAATAAGAGGAGGAAGGGGTATTATGCATGTTGCCTTATTTATTACAATAATAAAGTTGGGAGAAAAATATAGTACAGAAGAAGAGCTATTTTCTGGTGCATTAATCTCCCCAGTTCTTAACATCAGATTAATGCTCTGGATTTCCTTTCTTTTATTCAGATTGTATTGTGCAATAATGTTTACTATTTCAAAAACAATCTAATCTTTTATAAGGCTGACTTCACACCTTTACTAGTCATTTGCCCTTTTGTGGAAAAGGAACAATTTTACGACACTTTTAAAACAATTTAAACCAGAGGTGTCAAACTCACGTCGCCACGGTGGCATCACAGGATGGATTGGGACTTTTTTCCCCTTTGCTAAACCGGACATGGGCGTGGCCAGCGTGTGACGTATCCGGCCTGCGGGCTGCGAGTTTGACAGCCCTGTTTTAAACCAAATCTGGTACCTTTCTTGATGAAGAGGCATAGATCAGTACTACCATTCCCATCTGAAAACAAACACTTAGTTTCTACTTTTGAACAAGAAAAAACAAATTTGAAAAAGTGGCCCAGTCAGATATTCAGCTGGCTGAATCATTAGGCAGATGAAGCAATTGCCTCATATTAGCAATTGTTGAGGGCCAGCAGTAGAGCACCCCAAATGTGCTCTAGTTGAGTGTTTCAATCTGAGGACATAGCATACCCTCATACCTGTAGAAGTACAGGTAGTCCTCGACTTACAACAGTTCATTTAGTGACCATTCAAAGTCACTAAAAAAAGCCACCGAAAAAAGTGACTTAAGACCATTTTTCACACAACTGTTGCAGAATCCGCACGGTCATGTGGCCAGCATTCAAACATTTGGCAAGTGACTCATATTTATGATGGTTGCAGTGTCCCAGGGTCATGTGATCATTTTTTGCAAACTTCTTACAAGCAAAATCAATGGGGAAGTCAAATTCATTTAACAACCGTGTTACTAACTTAACAACTGCAATGATTCACTTAACAACTGTGGCAAGAAAAATGTAGTAAAATGGGGCAAAATTCACTTAACAAATGTTTCACTTAGCAACAGAAATTTTGGGCTCAATTGTGGTCATAAGTTGAAGACTAACTTGCAATTTATTACATGCTTTCTACAGGTCTAATATAAAGAAACATACTGTAGTATACATTGGGCTAAACAAATACGCATATAATTGCTTTTTTTAAAAGTTATTTTGAAGTTTATAGAATTTAGCTTTCCTTAATGCCCTGACAGAATAACAAAAAATTAAGTATATATTTCTTATATTATATTCAGATTTTATATTCCACTAGCAAATGACAACATAGGAAGACAAATTATTTTAAGTTAGCCTATGGAGGATAAAACTAGTATCCTATTGTAGCTAATCCATGGAATGGGAAGCTAAGAAATCTCTTTCTGAAGTACTGCTGACTGAAAGTTGCTGTTTCAGCTATAACGTTTATGTAATAGTAAAACTGTCCTGCAAGTTTCATTCACACTGAAAGTTGGGTAGCGTTGTTGTGAACCATTGTTTTGGTTCATTAATGAAGCACTGGATGTTAATCTGTCAAAGCCACTCATGTTAGTGATGGTTACATTCCACTGACAGTAATGAAGCTCAGATTATGCCTAAATTTGCTTCACTGGGGTCAGCCAACAGTTCTTGGCTTAAGTCCTATCCCAATTATTTTGAATGAAGTTTCATTGAACTCCAATGGAGTTCACATCTGAGGAAACTTGCATAGTATTACATTGTTAAATGTGTTTGGATTTAGGGACATTTGGTCTTCGTGTTATTTGTCAAATATAAAAGGATGTCCTCGTATTGAAGTATGTTTCATGCGAAACTAAAAATGTTGGGTTGGGGTTTAATCTTTAGTTTAGGCTATTGGTTTATAAATGGAGTATTTTTTTGGAAAACAGTTCTAATGCTTCTAACAAGACTTTACTTTAAAAACTGGATGTAAATAGCATATACCTGTACCTTAAGCTTTTAAAGCTATTTTAATGTACATTTTTTGAATTTTCAAAATAAAATTCATTTCAAGCTGTAAAAGAATGTGGGGGGGAGGGAGAGAGAGGAAGAGAGGGAGAGGGACATAGAGAGAGAGGGAGGGG
>JANHFL010008757.1:160358-179637 GCA_032468155.1 Oxyrhabdium leporinum
GGGATTTTCCTGCCTGTCATCTATTCCTCAAGCTCAGCATGGACTGAGGGAAGGATGGCAGGCAGGAAAGTTCCCCCCTCCCCATTTTCCTCCTGTTCGCCAAAAAGCCTCCATTCCAAAACTTCAGCGTTTGGAATGGAGGCATTTTGCAAACGCTGCCCCAAGGAGCCAGCCAGATAGTTCCCCCCCCCGCCAGCCTATGCCATTAGTCATGCTGGTCACACCCACCCACCCGGGTTTATTTTCGGGGTAGGGGCAGTATTAGGTCCACCTTCCAAAAAGTAGGGTTGGGCTTATTATTGGGGTGGGTTGTGTTTTCTGAGAAACACGGTAATAGAAGTTTATGAGTTTTGGTAGCAGATGATATATTTTTAAATCTTACACAAATCCCTAAAGGGAAATACTTTTAGTGTTCCAATTGTGTTTCAACCCTGTTTTTTAACTGAATTTATAATTACAATTCTACCTCTCTTAAAGAATATGTTTCCTCCATATCCAAAATATATTTTTCTTATCTTCCCCATATTCTCTCTACATTCCTGTGGAAGGCCTTTAATACTGCTTTCTGCTTGAGGAAAAGACAGTTGCACTCTTTGTCAAACATGTATTGAAACCAAGTGAGAGAATCCTTATCTTGACTCACATGACATTTGGTGCATCAAAACCGGTACCCGATATCTGAACATTTAGAAATCTGTTAACTGATAGTGCAATGCAAGGCTGTAATCCAAGGGATTGCTACTGTAATCTCTGACTAATCCTACTTTGACTCTTATCTCCTTCTGTACTGATTGTGGTAACATGCAAGTCCTTCACTTCAAAAGTTGTAACTAGCCCCTAGTAATCTGTGGTTGGTAATCTTTTCTTTCAATGGAAATTTCTTTCAACAGTCAATGATTCAGTCTATGAACTAGCACAGATGGGTTTCTGAAACAAACTGTCTTTAATCTCTCCCCTTTCCCCTAGTTATATCTAACAAGATATGCAGCTCCATCCACAGATTCAGCTTTCACCAATATCATAAGGTAAAAAATAATCAGAAATCTCAATCCATGCAACGAACAACAACGTTTCTAACCTACAGCAAGTGTGTTTCTTCATAAAATCAGGCGGATAGCACACCAGGATTCAGATCTTTGGGGGAAAGAGCATATTCAACTCACTACTCAATTATCAATTGCATACAGTATTCATAATAGAATTTTCAGCCCAACAAATGCATAAACGAACATTTTATTGTGCACCATTTATAGAAGCTGTCATTTATGCCCAGGCACAATATAGGTGAACTCAGGGTTCAGTGAATTCAGCGACTGTTCAAACTTGTGATGGCACTGAACAAGGGGAGCTTATGACTAGTTCTGGCTATTGCAGTGTTACTGTGGTCATGCGATTATGATCTGGGTGTTTAGCATCTGGCTCACAATCATGATAATGAAGTGACCCATTGATGTTCAACATTCCCTGCTGGCATTTCACAAGCAAAATCAATGGAGAAGCCAGCAGGAAATCAGAAATCACTCACTTGAGATCTTCACTTAATGACCTACCTGGTCCTCACTTAACTATGGTAACCATTGCTGCCAGAATTGTCCTCCCTAAGCAATGTGGTCCTGTGACATCACACTTTATGACTGTGTTGTTTAGGAATGGAAATTACATCCCAGTTGCCATTGTATCCTGAGATCCACCTGTAAATCATAAACCTCTCAAACTTTCACTTATGGACTATACAATTCCGATCTGAAGACATACATTTTTACCCAGGCATGATTGTACCATATATACAGTATATCTATTAACTGACCCTTTAAAGGTGTTCTTGAATTCAGTCCTGAGCTTGAATATTACTATGAAAATGGTAGATATGCAAATTGGAAAACTTTGCTTGAAATGCATACTTTGATGCTCAGAAATATTTCTAAAATCAAACAAGAGACATGCCTTAATTTAAAAGTATTTTAATGCTCCCCAATGTTTGATACAAACATCATTGCATCAAATTTCAACCTATACCAGGTTCAAATAATCAGCTTCCTCCATCCTCCTCTCCAACTGCTTATTAACCAACTTTTGAGCAACCTTCATTAAAAGGGAATGAACAGGATAATTATCTAAGATTGTTGGATCCAAGTCTCCTTCAAAGCCAAAGGAACTACCTCCTTCTCTAGAAAGCCAACATCAATGCATGGATCTGATCTTTTATTACCATAATCAATAAAGATAATCCCAAATATGGACTCTTATCCATCTTTGAATCAGATATAATCTTCATCTACTTCAAATTCTGGGCATCTCCTCTGGAGTTTCAGAGTGCCAAACCTTATTTCACAGCTGTTGAAATCACTATGAATCATTAGAGTAAGGCATCAAGGCACAGCTCACAGCACATATGTGTACCCTAGAACACGCCTTGGAGAGGTGAGGCCATTTGGGAAGCCTTTTTCAGTGTTTTCGTTAGAACCCCTACCTGTTTGTCATGGGAATTAAAAATATTTTGAACAAAAGGTTGGCTTTAGGCTACAAGAAATGTAATCAGTGGATCTAACTCTTATCAATAAATTCAACAGCTTATCCAGATTTAACTGCCGTGATAATCATTTGTCTGTGAGAACAGAAGATAACAGATTAGGCAAACTGGGCCAGTGATATTGTACAGTTTTACAAAATTAACATTATATCCATCAGTTCACCATCTTTATTACAATACTCGGATAAGAAAAACAAGCAGCCTATTGAACATTACTTCCCCAGTAGAGTTCTTGTGACTATCAATATTTTTATTAATCAGAATATATCATGCCACAGAATATTCTGGTTTGATGGAGTTTTAAATATAAAAAAAGAGGAGAAAATACAATCTACCAGCTGCCTCAGTTCAACTTTAAAATACTGAATTGCATTAAAAATCCTTTTTTTTCTTCCTTACCTGCAAAACCTCAGAAATCATTCGTCATATACTTACAATGCATGAACAAATATAGGAAACTGCCCTAAGACATTTATCGTTTAACATGAAAGTAAAGTGCTACATTATTACATTCGCATTAGGCAGAAAGTCACAATTTTCAATTTTTTTAAGGCTACAGAACCTATGAGGCTGTTGTTGTTTTTAAATTGCAACTGTCTAGCGCGAGGCAAAACTCTAGTGATATAAAACTGGCTGCATCTGGGTTATTAACAACAATAATTGGAACTTAAGTTTTAGCAGAACCGTAGAGTTCTGGACAGTTTGAAAATATCGTTTGAAAAACCCTGCTCTAAGTCTTATTTTCTGTCCTGAGCATAAAAAGAATCTACTTCAGAATATTTGGGCATCAATTGTTCTATTATTTATTTAATTTATATCCCAACTATATTTTGTACAACTCAAAGAACTGTACATAATCTTATTTTCTTCACAACAACCACCCTTTGAAGCAATTAGGGCTGCCTCGCTCAGAATTAGGCTTCTGTACATAACAAAAAACTAGAATTCAGAGTCTCCAACTCAGACCCTAACTAGACAGGGAACTGCAAACTCTACACCAGGTCTACAGCCAATCTCTCCTAATTTCACTTTAAGACATGCTTTTATCTTTTCCCATACTTAGTGGATTTAATGGGGAAATTACACATGCATTCTGGGTCATTGTGTGATATGTCAGTATACAATATAAAAAAAAAAATCTTATTAATTTTTCCTGCATTTTTATGTCAGGTAAAGGGCACCAAGCAAACTTCCTGCAGCTTTTATTTTAATCTGTTAAATAAATTTTCTAAGGCAAGGTTTTTGATTAAGGAATCAAAAATCCAGATAAATTCATACAATACTGACATTTTCATATAATTAGTTATGAGTTTTTATACTTTACATAAAAATTACAAGGACTGTGCAGATACAGAGGCCTTCACCATCTTTATTTTTGCAAATAACAGTTCAAGTAATAAAAAAATAATAAAACTCAGTTATGTTTTGAATAACTATCAACATTTTTTAAAGGTGACAATTTGAACAATAGTTAAAATTAAAATAATTTTTCAGAGAGCTTTGAATACTCTGAAGTTTGCACTCAGCTGATATAAGCAGCATATTCTACTACTTGAACATGGGCAAACATTTTATCTTTTTATTTTCAAATGAGAGCTTCTGGACTTCAAATAGGCAATGTGTCTTTTCAAATAATGTGATGTGTAGCCAATCTCCACAGTGGTGTATGTAATATTGAAAAAAAAGAACCATTGATTTAAGAAGTAGAACACAATACCCATATCTTTGCTTGCTCAAAGAAGCCATATTATTTCTGGAATTCTTTATTAAAAATACTGCTGTACATGTGAAAAGAATGAAAAACAGATTAAAAGATAACAGAGTGGGATCATGACATCAGAATGTAACATACCGGTGCTTTTTAGGGGAAGATGCTCACATCTAGAATTTTACTGGGATAAGGGCAAAATGAAAAACAAAATGAAATCACATTATATACCCTCCCAAATATTTACAGTGTAGCAGAAAACAAAAGTCCAAACAAGCAAGCTAAAACAGAACAATTTAAATTTAAACTAGTATTACATGATTTCAAAGGTTGTCCATTCTGTGCTTTATACTATAAAAACAGGAAGGTCGGAATTGCTTCGCGTGGAAAAAGTAGGCATTGCTTTTCAAAAATTCTTATTCATCTTTAGAGATGATATACATGACTCTTCCTCTGAATGGAACATGCTGGACAGCCTTCTAGCTGGAATTGTACTGGAGTGGAAGAATTCTCCCCCCAAAAAACACCAAGTAGAAAATTCAAAAACATGGACCACATAAAAACAAAACAAAATTCCATGTTGTTCTATGCATCACCCAACAGCAATTATTTCTAGGTAACAGTTACATATGGAAATTTATTGGCTCTCTGCACTTTTCATTTTGTAAAATTTACTTTAAAACAAGTCCTGAGATTACTGGGGCCAAGGAATGGATACCATGTGCTGACAAAGATTTGCAAAATGCAACTTGTCTTTATGAGGTGGGCCTTGCTTACTCAGCGAGGAGGAGCCTTGAAGCCCTGCTTTACCCCTGCCTTTGCATTTCCTGAATTATTGGTCCACAAAATAATCTGTCCAAAACTTTCCAATTGCTGCAACTGAAGAGATGATCCCCTTTTATTAAAAAAAAAGACCAAAACAAAACACAATAGTGGGAAAAAGAAGCCTCAGCCCGCTTATAAATAAAGCATTCAATATTTCTTCTAGAATACAATTACTACTTCTTTTTGTACAAAAGAATTACAATATGATTTTCAAAAACATATAAAAAGACAGCTGCTCTTCATCAAATACATGAGCTAATGATAAAAGACTGGTTTCCCATATGCGTATCTTAAAGTCCCTGTTCCTTATGATATTAAAAAATAATGTTATGGCAACTGTTATCTTCTAAATAATAAACATTATGGTTTAATTTTCTGCCAAATTAAAATAATTGGCTTTTATTTATTTCAGCTCATTGATTGATACTATTAATTTCAGGCTCCATTATGTTTAAGTAAAGGTGTTAAAGGTGGGCCTTTCTTTTCCAAAGTCTTCATTATGAAGAGCACTGTTTTCTTGTGGATAAATCTAAAGTAGGAGTGTCATCATTAAAGCTTATAAAACTGGAGAGAACTATTAAAAATTTATCTGAAATTACAAATATCAAGAATAAAATGGATGCCAGTAACATCAGTTGGAACTGCTTTGAATCAGTTCTGACACCTTTTGGAGAAAGTTTCCACATTTTCTTCAGGGTAAGCACCCAGTGCTATTAAATATTCAGTGCTGGGTAAAGGATGCCGATATACAGTACAGTCTTCACTAACGCTTTGAGAAAGGAAAAAAAATAGTCCTATATATTTGGCAGTCATCCGTATCAAAGTGTAGATGTTCTACTATAAATTCCCTTGAATACCCAAGCTTGCAGACAACAGTTGGGTCCAGTATTGGAAAGTTAATTAAGGTGGTGGTGGGGGGGGGGAGAAATCCAGACTTGAAGACTGAATATTCATGTGTCGAATGTTATCAAAGGTAACATTACTTTGGGCTAAGCAGTGACTGCAAAGGCACAGCAGACCATCATTCCTCCAGAATCAGACTATCACACTTCAAAAGCTTTCAATGCCAGACAACTGCTGTGTGTACTTAATCTTCTGAACAGTGTCTCTGTATCTGTATCCAGTGTAAAGTACCATAATAAAGCTGTGGTTCAAAGAACAGAACTTTATACAAAAGAAGGGTACTATATAGGTAACTTAAAGGAATACATTCCTGAACTCTCAGGACTGCAACAATTATTTTTTTTAAAAAGTCTATTAAAAATTGCATAAATGTATATGTATCTGATTAGCAGGAAAATATAGAAACAGGTATTTTATTTAAAAGGCGCTGGTTGTGTTTAGAACAAATTGGGTTTACCCCAGAAAGTACACAACTCAAAAATGGTGCTGTTTTGCTTTGACAAAGCTTCAGCCAAATAAAAGGGATTTTATATATGATGTTTCTGAGATATTTTACTTGATTTTTTTTTTGTCTTTAAATACTCATCTTCTCGTTTGATTAATTAATCAAACAGTGGATGGCATGTTATACAGTTTTACAGAGGTTACAAGCTACACTGTAATTTACAGAACACAATTTCTATGAAATTATTTACCTGGTCCTTTATAGTATTTGGAGTGCAAATAATATCAAAACCAATAGATTGCAGTATATTCAGTGGCAAAAAAAAATAAAAAAAAAATAATCCCAGAAATGTCTTTGCAAAGAGATTCCCTTAGTAAGATCCAATGTGGCAAAATATCAGGGATCAGAAAGTCTTTAAAAATTAAAATTAGTGCATATACAAGTGGAAAAAATAAAAGCAGGAACATCATGCTCTTGATGTGCTCCTTTAAAATAAATTCTTCACAGATAAAGCCTCCAATGGCAGCCAGAGCTCCAGGGTAAGCAAAAACATTCTTCCCTTCAAGTAACAGTGTACCTGACCGACGTGTAACATCTCATGGTGTTTTGTTTCCCAAAATATAAAATGAGATGATGACAATCTGTTGTAGTGCAATTTGCGCTTGGTTCTGTTCCTCAGCAATGTCCTGCATGCTTTCTGCAAATACTACAACTGGCCGTTCGTGGCTGCAATCAGTTCCTGAAAAGTATTTTCAAAGCAGCGTTTTAGGTCGCTGTATGCCACCACAAGGACACTCTTCTCATCTCTGGAAATGAGGCTTATTTTTTCTGGCACACCAGCATCTAACTGAAATCAAATTGGAGAGAATGTCAGGGATATTTGTTAATAGAATTTAATAATCATCAACGGGTTTGGCATGCAAAAGAACATTTTTTTTCTTTCAATTTATTATCCCAGTATTCCAGTTAAGGCAAAAGTACCTTTTCATTTTATGACAGCATTCAGACTATTTTTGGGCAGGAGCCTATTACGATGGCATTCTTGCCTTAGGAATCTTTGCCCACTTTTTGCCTAGCAAAAGCACTCCGTATCTGTCAGATTGTGAGGGCACCTCCTGTGCATAGCTCTCTTCAGGTCACCCCACTGATTTTCAATTGGATCCGGATCCAGGCTCTGGCTGGGCCATTCAAAAACTTTGATATTCTTCTGGTGAAGCCTTTTTGTTGTTGTTGTTGATTTAGAGGTACTTCAAAAAATTATTAATTTAATGGAGTGCACACGTATGCAACCATGTTATTGTAAGTTTTTTATTATTTCCCCAAAAAATGTTTCTGTTTTTTTTCAATTGAATTATACAGCTTACATGTTATATTAAAAGTGGAAAAAATTCTGAAGTGATTTATCTTGGCCCGGTTTTTTTTTACATCTCAAAAACCTGGCATTTTAACAGGGGTGTCTGGACTTTTTATATCCACTCTATATTTCTAAATTGTTGAATGAAGAACTGAAATATTCAGTTTTGAAGAAACAATGATTCAGATGTTAAAAAGCATAACACATAAGAAGCAAAGATTAAATTATTTTTTTAATTTAAAAATTAAAATAATCCACCATGTTGCCATCTTGGACGTTGACAGAATGAATGAAAAAATACTGAAGTTCTAGCTCACCTTGTTAAGACAAGAGATAATGTGACTGAGATCAATCCAAGGAGTACCCGCTTCTGTCATCTGATGGAAAAGATGATCCCTAAAAAGCTTCAGGAGATACCTGTCTCCAGTTTCCGACCATGTCGGATCCTTTTGGAACCTATCATAAAAAAAAGTGTGTTTATGTTTCTCATTATAAGGACACATAGCTCAGCCTACATATATTTGTTTATATATGTTATATTTAGTTTTAAGAAAAAGAAGTCTTCAGAATTCAAGAGCGCCAAAGCTCATTACGTCATGGCATCATTTATAAATTTATTATTATGGGATTTATTGACTTCCTCAACTTGATCAGATTCCTAAAATGGGCTGATTTTAAATTCATTTTCAATTAGTCAAGCTCCATATTTTTCTCTCAATGAAATAATCTGGATATTTTGAAAGATATATCATACAGGCTCTTACATAATAATTCTGTCATTTCCAGCATTCAACATGAAATATTCCATTACACGATTTCACGTTCGGTATCATTCATTACTACGGTCAGACTTACAGTGTCCGGGAGAATGCACTCTCTATAAATATCAATTTTTGTTCCCAATCTCCAGAATTGGCACTGTACCACTGTATGCACTTGGAGGCTGTTTGCTGCTGTTGGGAGAAAAAACTGAAATACCTTCCCAAAAAGAAACTAACAGTTTGGAGTTTAAAACAGTTACAAGTCTCAGGAAAATGCAGGAAATTGTTAAATTCTATGAAGTATTGCCTTGCACTAATTATTTTTAGCTTTCAGACAAAACCTCAAATCAAGGTGTGATTGTCCCTCCAGATGATGAGTAATAATACCCTGTGTAGGTGTGTGTATGTGTACATATGTATATAAAAATCACATACCATAACATTTTGGTAGGGATATTGATGAAAATAACCTAGTTAATCTTTTCAGAGCCTGATATACTTTAAAACTTCACCCTACATAATTATTTGAGCTCTCCAGTGGTGCCATTTTTTAAATAATGTAATGATTAAAAATTCTGAATTCCTTACTCTGGTCTTTCATTGATTGTTCCCAATTTTGCAAGAAGACGAAATAATCTTCCATTCTGAACTTCCTATAAAACAAGATATAAGATATAAGAGACAACTTGGCCTGAGAAATAATAACAGCAGCAACAACAAACATTAGGAATACTACAAATTAAAAGAAAAACCAGTATATAAATATTTCAGTTGAATGACAAAGTGTCAGAAAAAAATATTAGGTACCTACACTATTCAAATTTACCAAGAGAGCAAAGTCCTTCCTTCCCTGTGCTGTTAAATCATTTAGTTTGTAATTTGTAACCCCTCCAATGCTAATACTAGCTACAATGATAAAATGGCAGCACCGATTATAACTGAAATCACACATACCTATAGGAGATAGGATATGGTGAGGAACCTGATGCAGTAATTTCCTCAATCCTACAAAAAATATTCACTTAAAGTCAAGTAAGTCAGGGTAATATATAGGCAAGACTTTCAGAACCATGACACCTACATCCTATTGTAAAGATTCCCTCACCGTCACAGAACATGAAGTACCATGGAGATGAAGGCCACAATTCCAATGAAGGAAGATGTGATCCCTTTGAGGAGATATTCCTAATGAGGAATAGGACTAGGGCTCATTAGAAAACAAAATTAAAGAGGATACAAGCACCCTAAGAGCTCTAAAACAATTTATTGAGTAACCTGACTTGAGTAATATGCAGAATATTAGTACTAAAGTTATAACTCTATCCCTAAGAAAAAGTTACAACCATTAGTGACTCTTTAGACCAGAAAAAAAGAGAAATAACTAAACCAGTTAGTATGCATGAAGTATAGCAAGGAAAAGAACATCTGACAAAATTAGCCATATAAAGGGGAGTACTTTTTCACACAGAATACTAAAACTACTGAACTGTCATCCCAAAGGGCAGTTATGGCCATACTGTGGATTGGTTTTGTATGACACAAATTCACCAAGGATAAAGCAATTCTTAGCTACTTTGCTAAATTCCCTTAACAACCCCCCCCAAGTATTTATTTGTAATGATGGCTCTATATTATCCCTATTAGCTGAGGCCACAAACTTCTGAATATATTAGTTCCAAACATAAAATAATAGCACACTGATACCTTGTTTATAGTTCCTATCCATCTATGTGGCCACCGTACAAACAGGATGTTGTATCAGAAAGTCCACTGACCTAATCCAGCATGGCTACTTATATGAACAGGGATTGGAAACCCAATGATCACCTTGCAAAATATTGTATATTGTATATTGTATTGGCTTTGTAGCTAGTAGAAGGAAGTCTGCAATAACTATGATACCCTGAAAATGCCTTGAAACAAGCTAAATCCATTCACACACAGCCAATGTAGGGGGGAAATGACTGCAGACTGCAGCGTACGGTGTAGGGTGCAGTAAGGTATTTTACCTTTGCAAGATCTTCTTCTATAACATCGTTCCTCATTTGGGCAGCATCCAACTGAGTATAGAATCTTGCACCAATCATAGGCATGATATCATTTACACTTCGAAGCCTGTTTTGGTCAGTCAGCAAATATCTATCAAAGGAAATTCCTAACAATTATTAAAACTGGATTTCTAAGGAAAATTCGTGACCATGAAAGTAGTTGTTACTTTATAAATTATAAATATGAAGTCAAATACAACCAAGATATGTAGTGTGGGCAAATAAAAGATTTCACATGAACACTGAAATTCAGTGAATAAACAGCTGGTTTTCCAAAAGTCAAAAGTCACCCAGTAAATTTCATGATAAAACTGGAATTTTAAACTAAATCTTGCATTAATCATTGTAGTACACTATACTACATACAGGTGCAACAGCAACTGTAATGACTATAGACTGCCAAAATTTGGAGTTAAAGACAGAGCATATTCATGTGCATGTTTTTAAAATACAGTACTGCTAATTTATGTTAATTAAAATTGGACTTTATTTTTCCTTATTGGTGAGTGAGTGAGCTTTGTTCCTACAATTCATCAAAGGAACTCTTCAAGGTCTCTATCATCATGAAGAATTCTTATACATGCTTTTTTAATGTCAAAAGATCTATAATAAAACAATTATACACATATCTTCATAAATAATGTACTATTATTCTATAATCAAGTTTTCTTACAAAATAAGATTCTTCAAATCAGAGGAATAGTTGATTGTCACCAGTTCCATTGCTTTCTGCAAATTCTCTCTCTGAATTCCTGCCAAAGAATTGCAAGCCAAAGCCAGCACAACCTTCCCAAGAGAGATCAAATCTGCTTGCTACAACATAAACAAAAACAAAAACACACACACACATTCATTCACTGCTATCTTAAATGCACTTCATGCTTTCCTAACAGTTTAAGATAAGTGTGCTAAGTACACATTGTATTATATACAAATGATAATTTATAATGATCAAAATGGACAAAATTGCATAATATACCATTCACTTTATGTCCTGGGTGATTTTAATAAATACTATTGGTATTTATTAAATAATGGATTCTGCTCTTTCACTTTCCTTAGCCAAATTCCATCTCTGTGGAAAGATTTTTCTTCTTACCAGATATTCTTCATTAACCTTTGGCAAGTATTGTTCATCAGTTAGAAACTTGTAATTCAAAGCAGTTTCATTAACTGCCAACCACCTTTTTCCAAGGTTTTCTACATCCTTCGAAAACATCACAGATACACAAAGTGTTGAATGAATATTTAGGATTATGATAACCTATTGATTGTTTATTGCTTTTAGGTTATTTGTAACCTAACAGTGATTATCAAATATTAACATAGGTGTCAATTAATCACATTGTATTCCTAATAATATTACCCTTTTAAATAAAGACAAACTTTCAAAAATAATATAGTGGCTGGGTTTGCACATCATGATAAAAAGGGTTTGGTTTTGTTCTGATTTAATCTGATGTGTAAATTCAGCCATTCTATCTTATAAACCACCATTTATGGATTAGTCTATATCAGGCCACAGGAACTGACAAAGTAACTAACCAACTGCTCAGTGTTGCCTCACACGACGAGATGAGCAGCATATAAATATGATTGATAAACAAACAAACAAACTGTGGCTTAGCATAACATGTGACTGCAATCACACTGCAATCATACTGCAACTGGCTTGAACTATCTAAAATACTTGCAACAAAATATGGAAGAATAATCACCAGAGTCCCAAATTTTCCAAATGCACTTGAATGTTCAAACAATTCTCTGGTCCAGTTATCTAAGTATCCTATATGAAATTCAGTGCTTCTACTTATATCCTTTGCCGTTCATGTGATGTCTTAATCATTTTCATTAAATGAAAAATGATGTAATAGTAAGCACTGAACAATACCTTATCGTGACCATATATTCCCTGATGCTTCATTAAAAATGGTCTTTGTGCAATTTTAAGTAGTATCAAATGCAGAAGGGTAGAAATACAGCATGCTCCCATTCAGTTAATGCTGTCAGCCATTTTGATATTTATGTCTATGATGATGCAAAATATGCTAGTTTTCCTTCACACTGCTTGTTTCTTACCTCCACATATTTTTCCTTTTTGTTGCATTCTTTTATTTTTCCCCTCAATTATGTTTCTTCCTTTCAATACTTGTTTTTTTCCTCTGATTCTATGATTCTATTTATGTCCATACTGTACAGCAGTCTTTATTCATGTAGCTGAAACAGACTATGAAAAATAGACTGCAAGAAACAATGCATGCTTTTCTTATGGCCTTTCTAATTCATCTCTAGCTCCTATCCTTTCCAAATTAAATGTGCAAGATAATATAGTGTAATGAGGTTGTTCTAGACAAGGAAAGCACTTTCAAGGATCTATGGGCTATTTAATCTTTAATTCTGATTAAATAAGCAACATCAATGTCAAAAGGAAAGTTTTACTGAATATTACTGATAGTAGAAATAAGTATGTATTAGTTACTCAATAACTTAAGAATTAAGCTTCATGTTTTAGCTTTGTCTTCTCTCATTAAAAAAAATATCTGAAAAGAAGATAAGATAATTCCACAAGCATTTATTGTAGATGATGATGAATTCAGGAAACTTAGCATAAATTGCCTTCAAATTTCTAATAGTGTGGTTTAGCTAACATTTACATAGTGATTTGTAAAACTTGATCTGATTCTGAAGACTAGCTGTTAAGTGGACATTTAGAAATTTAAACACTAAGTTCAATAGGCACAAATGAAAATTCAGACATCCTTAGAAAAAATGTATTTCTTAAGTTGCACATATGGTATTTTGGGCCTGCAGGAAAACTGAAACAATTAAATAGAAGCTAAGATATTAAACAACATATAGTCAAAATTCCATTATCAAGGCAATACCTTTATATAGACAAGTGAACTCCAAATACAGGTAGTCCTCATTTAATAGTAATTGGGACCAGAATTTCTGTCACTAATTATGTGGTTATAAAGCATTTCACATGGCCATACTGCTTAGTAACAACAGTTCTGACAGTTTCTGGTTATTGTCATTAAGCAAAGACTGTGTAGGTCATTAAGTGAGGATCTCACATGACTGTGACTTCCAACTTCCTGCCAGCTTCCCCACCGACTTGGCTGGGAAGGTTAAAAAAGCATGATCACAAGGCCGCAGGGGCACTGTGTCAGGTAATACTTCAAGAACCGGATTTAAGTACCACTAATTCAGCACCACTGAAAAGTCTGAATGGCCACTGAACGGGTGATGGTTAACCAAATACCTCCTGTAATATGTAAAGCCCCCTTGACTTCTCCAGAAATGATAAGTTTCAACTTAAATCCATTCTTAATTTTTAAAAAAATCATTCTCAGATTTGTTTCCATTTTACTGTATGACATAGCTTAATTAGGAAACATCATTATGTAGTGTGCAGCAAAAATATTCCAGGTGGTGAAAAATATTTTAGAAGTGGACTCAGTTACTGGATAATATAGCAACAAATCTTAAAGGCAGGTTAAAGAAAAGCTGCCTGCAATCAAAGAAGTTCAGGGAATTTTTGACAATAGTTTAATAAATAGTTTGTGAACCCTGGCAAGAGATTTGGGTCTCAATTTCCCTTTGCGGCCTGGCATGAACAATTTTCTGAAGATGCTTCAGGTGGCCATTCATGTATTTCACTGCCCTCTCAGCAATGCTTTCACAGTTTGGTTGAGGCTTGTCACCAACTCTGAATCTTAACATTTCAATCAATATCTCTTTCTTAAGATAGTTAGGAGATTATGTTCCTTTTTTTCTTCAATATCTGAAGACATATCTGACTTCCAAACTGAGAGACTACTGCAGTACACTGTTAGAGAGAACAATACGAATAGTGAAAATGGACTTTGAAAGACTTTAATTTTTACCTACGTTATGTGTGCTATAAAAACTAAAGAGCAGGAAAAGGAAATCTACTTCTCTCATATTTGAGAAAAAAATAGTATCATATTTATTCTGTTTAAGTGTAAAGGTATAAATAGTTTCTGGGTTAAGGTAGTTCACATATTTCAATGTAATAAACTTTTTTTTAACTTACCACATTATATATTGCTCCTTTAACTGAAAACAGGGGAGTACAGAATTTATCAAGAAAAATTCAAGGAAATACATGAGCATTTTTCACAGAGGAATTTGGGATAAATTCCCGCCATTTAAATTTGGAAATCATTCAGATTTGGAAAGTATTTTTTTTGTTTAAGATTGAAAAGAGTTAAATACTACTGCACAGGAATAAGTACACATATATTTGCTGATTTTTGAAAGCCAATAAAAAACAGAAGGGTTAAAACATGCAGATTTGCTACAAATCTAATATGTATGTATGTATATATGTATACATACTAGTAATTTCCAATTCCTAGTTTTAGGTATGGTGACATCCTACTATGAAAAGAAAAAATGCAGCATTTTCCCATGCAAACTAGATATGGTCAGTGTGATAATGAAAACCAAGACAGGTATGATGAAGATGACTTTCCTGTTCCATCCTTGCCCCCTCTCAATCATGAAAGGCCTCTCAAGTACCTGTGACAGCGGTACTTTCCACTGGACTAATAGAGAGGGTTACAGCTTGATTTTCTGGGTTATCCCTCCATATCAACAGATCCACACCCTATGAGAGACTTCTGGGTAGACTGGGAATGGGAAGAAAGCATAGGAAATAATTTCTTGCCTACTCCTGTCTATAGGCTTTTGTTTTTACAAAAATAGTCTAGGTTCAATATGATTTTTCACCTTTGCCATTGCCAAGTAACTTATTTTTTGCAGCTTCACAGTATATAAACTCTTTTTAAAAAATGATATGCCCGTATCAATTTTAACACTGTCTATTAGAACTTATTCCTTGTCATGCTTGTCCTAATCTAGTTTGCAGAATCTGCTTTAGAATTATACATTCCTTCTAGGTAGGACCTGCATACTTTTTGTTTTTGAATGTCTGATTATATTGAGAATAGTGCCAAAAATTACAATGACAACCAATAAAAATCTTAAATTACCAACATGTAAATTAAGATAGTTCGTGAATTAACATTACCAAAGGTTTACTAGCAGCAAGCATCAAAGCAGCTACATACAGGAAATAAAGAAACTTCATACATTAAAAAAAACCCCAAAAAACATGAGAGATACTCCAAGATAATTGCCAACAAATATTCAGTGAGTAAATAATATAAAATTAGGGATATAATGCTGGGATCTTACCTGATATTGGGCCATTAGAGCCAAAGGATTATTTTGGCTGTTATCAAATGTTAATACATCAAAGACTCCAACGCAATTCACTCTCAACCTTCAGGATAAAAGCATTATAGAAAAAGAAAAGTTTATAAACTCCTCTTTTCAGCTCCTCTACAAGCTCTTCAACAATTCCATAGAAATGTTTGGTTAAGAAACTACTGTTAGTAAATTATTATTATCATATTAATAGAATATCATATTCCTAAAATGTATGGTCTGTGATTTATGTGAGCTGCACAGAATATATGCATGAACAGGTAGGCAAGGAGCACATAATAGAAAAGTGCATTTTCTTTCTCTTGCTATTCAAGAAGAAATTGTGTCACAGAATGCTGTATATTGCCCTAGAGAATCAACATTAGAAAGATACATTGTCAGTTTATGTCTATTCTTCTATCCCATATGCTTTGCATGTTTATGAAGATGTCATGCTAAGTATTACCACTGACACAGCTTCAGAAATTATTGATTTTTTTTAAACCAGCATACTTCAAATGTGATATCATTTGATACTTAAGATTAATTAGATTACGACTGCAATTGTATGGAAATTACTTGGTAATAAATGGTACTGAGAACTGAGGAACTTAGTTTTGGAATTCCACTAGGTACTAGAATTAGATATACAGGTCCTCAATTTACAACCACAACTGAGACCAACATTTCTGTTGATAAGTGATACATTTGTTAAGTGAGTTTTGATTTTACCACCTTTCTTGCCATAGCTGTTAAGTGAATCACTGCAGTTAAGTTAGTAACATGGCTGTTAAGAGAATCTGGCTTCCGCATTGACTTTGCTTGTCAAAAGGTTGCAAAATGTGATCACATGACCCTGGGACACAGCAGCCGTCATAAATATGAGTCAGTTGCCAAGGATCTGAATTTTGATCACATGAGTCTGGGGAAGCTGCAAGGGTCACAGCTGTGAAAAATGGTCATAAGTCACTTTTTTCAGTGCCACTGCAATTTTGAACAGTCACTAAATGAACTGTTGTAAGTCAACCACTGCCTGTATCAAATTCTGTTATAATTAGATATAAATTATGTTAGCCCTACGTCATCTTCTAGGCTGAACCATTAATTAGGATGAATATGAAGGACTGTATGATTCTTAGGAGAATGGATGCTAAAGGCAAGCTTTTATGTAGCAAAGCAGGTGGTGGAGAGAAAAAATAATTCTGAAAGGATATTGTAAGATCTTGTAATATATTAGGAGAATGTCTTACCTTGTTTTGCCTGTCACCAGAATCTTTGTGGGATCCATTACTCGACAGGCCAATCCTGCTGTATGAATAGTCCGCAATGCCGAGCTAAGCTGCACAATATAGGCCCAAATCAGGGACTCGGGCAGCAACCCTGCATGTTGTCGGGGCAGAGGTCCATCATGCTGACCTAGGGCAGAATTGGGAATATAAATGAACTCTATATTGCAGATTTATACTGCACATAGCAATTTTTAACTCATAGTAAAACTAAACTTTTAGGCCAAGCCCAAATTTTGCCTTCTAGAAGGGCTTAGGAAGGCTTTTTCAGGGTTGAAACCTGTGCCTCTAAGTGTTTATAGAGATTCTCAATCAATCCAGGTCACGGTTGTTGTCCCAAAAATGCTTTTTCAAGAGGCAATTTTGAAGATGTTTCTTCTTCCACAGCTTCTTCAGAGCTGAATGAATGAGAAGCGAAACATCTTCAAAGAAAAAACAGAAAGCCCAGTTGCCTCTTGAAAATGTGCCTTTGGGACTGTGCCTCTAAGCTTGCTGAAGTGTAAGGCACTCATTCCCCCACTAAAGCAAAAGAAACGAAAGGGTCCCCCAACCTAAAATCAGGTCCGGTTTAGACGCTGTCACCCCCTACCTTTATCCTGTAGTCCTAACATGCCACATCGAATTTGGTGGGACCCTCGAGTAGAAAGACGCCGATGTTTCTTAAAGGTTGTACTGAATGAACTATTATACTCTGTTATGAGACATGTGAAACAGGCTTTTCAGATGTGTGGCTGCAGCTTTTCACAATCCAGTTACCTTCTAGAGATGTTGGGACAGACAGTTCTGGAAAACATATCTGGAAGCTGCCAGGCTGAGAAAAGCTGTGTGGCTTGATTTAGCAACAATGTTTAGCAATGTTGCTAAACAGGCTTACTTGTTTAGAAAGAGTATGCAAGAAAATATCAACTGCTTGAAAAGTTACTACTTGGGAGAATTATTACCATTCTATCCTGTTTATAGATTTACCAAAAGCTACCGTTGTCTACTTTATGAAAGAGGCTCATGAATTATAAGGTTTTTTTTTAATCATTTACTAAAGTGTAATTCTTAAGTAGAAGAAAGCAGCAAAGACATGTTATACTGATGAAACAAAACATGCCACATATACAAATAAAACACTATGGCAGATGACATTATTGGGACAAGTTATGCTTTTGTTCCACTTTTCCATAAAAAAAAATAGACACCAAATTAATCAACACTAATCACATGGCATGTATAAGAAAAAAATACATTCCAAAATTTCCAAATCCGTTAAATATATGACTTTAACACATTTAGAACATTGCATATTTTTCTTAGAATATTTGTTTCATGGTTTAAGTTAATTTATTACAACTATTATTATTTTTCTTCTGCCCTCTTTGTCTTATGGAAATAAGAACTGGGGAGAAACTAAAATGATGAATACAATAGGAATGAGACACTTAAAAACCATGTGTAGTAAAATAAGTAGCAAATAGGACCAAGAATCAATGAGTGCTGAATAAGTAATAAGTACAAAAGTCATTCACCAAATGATTGATCGATCATATAAACAGAATGAATTATGGTTGACTGACAAAACAAAGAAGAATGAAATATTTAAAAAGAATGGTAAGACTGAAAAAGTCATCTGGATGGAATTCATGATATTCCAAAAAGAGACTTAGTACTTTAAAGATCAAAAGGCAATGTATGGCATACTGCATGAACATGCTGGAAGCAAAAATGTTTTGTAATGATAAATAGTATAAACAGGTACACTGAATGGCACTAGTGTAAACTCAATTTAGCCACATTTTCTTTCATCTAATGTTTTTATTTTGTTTCTTATTTCTTTTCTGCAGTTTGCATAATGTTGCTTATCCTGAAAGGGTTGATATGATCATGTTAATTAATTTTTCACTTTTTTCAAAGTGTTCGAAATATATTACAATATGATTTTTGAAGAAAAAAAGCTGATGGTAAGATCTTATGCATTATGAAATATCAGACCTCAAAGTTATATCAAAAATATAAAAAACTCAGGCACTTACTATCATACGTGGTGGACTTGTGGGAAAGCAAAAAAATATTGGACGAAAATACATACATGGTTGGAAAAGATAATTAAGCAACTTATAGATTTGAAACCAGAGACATTTTTGCTGGGTATATTGCCGGAAGGCTATGATAAAGGGACTTTATATTTAGTTTTGC